>JAOPUL010007422.1:67276200-67286235 GCA_027564515.1 Octopus rubescens
ATATATATATATGAAACACATGTACACATATAATATTAACAGTTATGTGTATACACATACACACACAGAATTCCATTGATCAATTAGCAATTCATTGTGAAAATTAACAGCAGATAGTATTTGAGAACAATAAAAATTGACAGAAATCATGAAACTCTTCTCACTCAACATTTTACTAGACAAGTTTGCTACAGCTATATTGTATTCCAATAAAATGACAAAAACAAAAGTAAAAAAAGAAAGAAGAAAAAGGATGAGAAAACACAGATTGTCATTTGGAGGAATCTACTTGGTCAGTGCTTAACATTCAGAAAGATATCATCTGTGCATGATTTTATTGCACAGATCTGTGACAGGCTCATTTCAAAGAACTGGAAACTGCTGTGGACTGTCATGTCACACATACACATACAAGGAAGAGGCATTAAAGATGGGCTTTACCAAGTCTGGGTACGGTTTGATAGAGACACAAATGATGCCAGTGGATTTGGAACTTGTTCTGTATCTCAAATTTAAAATATATTCATTTCAATATTGCTATTTTGTGAAATCTCAGATCATTTATGATTCTTTCAAAATGAAAGTAGTTTATAGCAGAAGGTCAAAAATGGAAGCATCATAACAATATTAGTGAGCAGTTAGAGAGGTGCTCTATCACTGATCTGTAGAATTTCTATATCCAAAATGGAAGTTTCCTTCAACAACTCATCTCTGGGTTGTTAGTACCAAATCCAATTAGAGTTTATTTTTCTTTTTTGCAAATTAAATTCAGACATACCCCATAGCAAACAACAAAAAACTAAAACAAAGTAAAAAGAAAAGAAGAAAATATTGAACCGAGAACAACAAGTTCTTGATACTTTAATGGATGCAATATAGAGCAATAACTCAAATTTAATTCTTTCCTTTGTTGATGGCCCTAGACAAATTTTAATGAAACACATTGAACATGTGGCAGTAAGTTTTGATCAACAAGTTCTCACTGTTGCAGTTGCTGGGTTAGCTGTTCTATGAAAATGGTTTTGCAGCTCATTCTGCTTTTCAGGTTTCAGTTTCAATTAACAAAGTGTATTTGCAGTATTGATTTCTACTGCTGGAAGGTAAAAAGAATCACTTTTGTTGTCACATATCCAATGCAGGTTTGTTTTGTTGCTTTTTTTTTCCAAAGCAGGAAAACAAACAAAAAAATAGGGACCTAAGTATGCTCATGATACCTATTCTGTCAGATTCCTTGAAAAACTTGCACTAAAATGTAAATATTTTAAAAAAGATCACAAAATGTTTGATCATCAGCTTCATGCACATTACATTACATATTCTTTTGTAAAATGTTTTACCCTCAGGTGGTAAGAACTTAAAAATAAATCTGGTACAGTTGCTATTGCCAGCATAAGTAGGACTCAATTTCTTCTCTTTTTATATTTTGGAAGAGACTGATGAATTAAAACATACCAAAATATGCAACTGGGTTGATTTTCTACTGTGTTGATGAAGGGAGGGAACAATTGAGATAATCACTTTGCATCACTCCCTGATTGATGAAGACATTGTTACAGAATTGGACCACTGTGGAAAACCTGACATTGTGGCAAGAATTTAAGCGAAATCTTCTCACACAATTCTGTCATTCACCCTTCATGATTAACCCTTTAGTATTTAAACCGGACATATCCGGCCAAAATATTCTACATGTTTTATGTTCAAACCAGCCAGATTTGGCCTCTTATACCTACTCTACAATGTCATTCTAAAACTAAATAATCATATTATCAAAATCTCAACGCTATGAAGCGTTGCATGATTGATTCAAAACAATGTGAATAAATAAGCATTACATTTGACAGAGTAATCTGAATGCTAAAGGGTTAATACTTCTTATTGGAGTAGCTTTGCAATGGATTTCAGTGCCAATCATTGAGTAAAATAGGTCTGTTTTCCCCAACTGAAGTATTTGAGTATGATGCCCTGTTAAGAAATAACATGGTGTTGCAAGTATAGTAACAATGTTGAAAAATTAACCAACATTGTTGCATGAAAGTTTTCCAGTGTTAACATTTTAGTCTTAACTTTTATATCCTCTAGATCTTAATTCAGATATATTGATACTACATACATGCACATGTGTGTGTGTGTGTGCGTGTCTTTTAGAATTTATATATTTTTATCCTTTATTTTTTAATCATCATCAACATCATCAGTTTCACCAATTTAGTCATCCTCATTCATCCCCATTGACAATGATGACAACTGCTGCTGACCTCATGTGAATTCAGGAGTAGAATCAGGTTTTTGTTACTTCAAAGCAAAGTTATATCTAAAGTTATATAAATTAAATATATCCCAAAAAATTAAGAGTTTTAACATCAGAAACCTGTGTGAACACACAAACACACCACCACCATCACCATCATTTAACATCCATTGTGAATGTTTCTGACATTGTCACTATACGTGCAGCAGCCGGTGGATACTGCTTTTGGGTGCAACAAAATAATTAAAGTAAAGTTTGAAACTAGGACGATGTGTTGAGTAGTTATTAACCTCACAGTTATTATTCCATACATGTAATCACTTCAGGGCACCATGTAATTCAGTGATGTGAAATAGATCAAAAATCTGTTTATTTATCCACCATATAAACATTAGTTCTCAGAAATGACACCTTAAACTGTAATAACCAATAATCAATATTTATGTTCTTCTTTGGGAAAGAAATAATACCAAAAATAAAACATCATCAACATGTAGACAATAAAATCTAGAAAACAAGTTTAATGCTGGCCACTACAGGAGACATCAGAAAGTTGATAAGAAAGTAATATAAAAGCAATACTTTTGACATAATACTTGTTTGGTATCCTCTTATAATATATAAAATATCTTATTACATTATCACATAAAATACATTTTATTTTACATTTGGGGATAATAACTTTGACTAAATATAATAAATGAGGTTCTACTGAACTATGCATCACTTCTCCCCCAAGCCCCACCCCCCATTAACCTGTATGTCATCTAATCATCATCCTTGATGTGTTATCAACCTACAAACATCTTACAAAAGACTTCCCCTACTGCCCCTCTTTCAGATAGTGACCAACAAAAGTTCAAGCTGAGAAGCAATCAAACTGAACAAAGTCAATGGTGTCATCCTTCTTTCCTTCTGTTTATCACTAGATCATCATCGTCATCATCATTTAACGTCTGTTTTTCCATGCTGGCATGGGTTAGATATTAGGTTAAACAAATTCCCATTAACATATAACAACACTGAAAATTAAAGTTACCTCATCCCTAAGGGGCAGAATCACTATATCAGTACCTATGAGAAGGTGGTGAGGTTTCATCCTTGACCTCTCTCGGCCCTGATAGGAATGTCAGATGATGCATATATCAACTTCATGTCGAATATGTGAACATCCTACTAACGTAGGCACCATGCTCTCCGGCTATGTTCTCAGTAAATATTTTGAGATGAAGTATTTCCAGGTTGTCAAGTGAAATATCAGGCTTTGGCATGTTCTTCCAAGTTATGTCTTAAATGTAACTGGCAAGTGATTTATATTTAACTGGAAGGGGTTTATAGTGACAGATTATTTATACAGGTAAGAGAATATCTGAACATCTATAAGAGACAATGGAAAGAAAAGCAGTTCTGGTTCTCTGAAAGAGCAAGTAAAACAATGTAGAAGAAGGGATATATAGTCACTGGTTTATAAAGAAATAAACAGTAAAGATCTATATAGATAGGGACAGGTGTGGCTGTGTTGTTAAGGATCTTGCTTCCCAACCATGTGGTTTTGGATTCAGTCCCACTGCATGGCACCTTGGGTAAGTGTCTTCTACTATAGCCCCAGGCTTATCAATGCTTTGTGAGTTGATTTGAAAGACAGAACCCGAAAGAAGCCTGTTGTATATATGCCTATATCTGTGTGTGTGTGTGTGTGTGTGTGTGTGTGTGTGTGTGTGTGGGCATCCCCCACCACCACTTGACAATCGGTGTTGGTTTGTTTACATCTTAGGAGACCGACATAATAAGTACCAGGCTTAAAAAATAAGTATTGGGGTTGATTTGTTCAACTAAACCCTTCAAGGCAATGAAACAGCATGGCCACTATCCCATAACCGAAACAAGTAAAAGATAAAAAAAAATAGAGTGCTTTCTGTAAGGGAAAAGTGTCTATGACCTCAACAGGTTTCTCTCTCCTGGATAAGTGAGTTTGGTGCAGCTAATGTTTAGTTTAGGTGTAATAGCTCTCCCTAAGCACCAGAAGTATCGAGCTGAGAAAAGAAGGGTACCATATTTCAGTCTTCAGTTTTTATATTATTTGGTAAAATATTCCAAAATAATAACATCATTTTGATTATAGTATTTATTGGAATTCAAACAATCATGAAACTTTTCTTCACTTTGGTTGTTACTAGTTTTTTTTTTACTTTATTATACAATATTTTATTTATATAGAATTAAATACATTTTTTTATGCGACATTATGTCTTCAGAAAATTAACGTATATGATAAAATATCTACCAACACATACACACACACACATGCAAGCACACATACACACATACACAGGCAAGCACACATACACACATACACAGGCAAGCACACAGTCATGACTCTCTTAGTATGCAGGAAAATTTCCTTGAACCAAATAAAATGGAAGAAAGTTGTCTAAATGTGAAATGATGTGATGTATAATTTATAAAAATATATTTTTAAAATAAACAAATAAATTAGGAAATAAACAATAGTTTAGACAACAACATGTTGCCAATAACAATCTGTGTGTGGCAGACAGGAAAACAGGTGGAAGTTTTATAGGAATATCTTTAATCTAATGAAACAACAGAGAGGCAGAGTTAATATAGAAATATAGAGAGTGAAAGCCATATATAATATATATATATATATAGAGAGAGAGAGAGAGTGAGAGAGAGAGTGGGAGAGACCCAGGGGAGGGGTTAATATAGATACAGAAAGACAAGGGATAGAATTAATATAGATATAGTAGAGTGGCAGAGTTAATATACACATAAAAGAGAGGGGGTAGCAGAGTTTATACAGACATAAGAGGAGGAGGAGGAGGCAGAGATAATATCAACATATAGAGAGGAGCAGAGTTAACATATGATAGATACAATGATAGAAAGAGTGTGGGGACAGGGATAATACAGACATAGATACCATGAACAAGTACCATCAACTATGTATGGATAAATAGATAACAACAGTTCCAAATGATTGGTTTTAGTTCCACTAAAACAAATCTAGATAAGATAAATCGATAATATAAATTCAGACAGATACATATTAGCGAGGTATATCTATTATAGTGATTGGTTTCAACTCTTACATTATTGAGTTCAAATCCCAATATAGTTATCTCTTTTTTTGTTTTACATTGTTTAACTCTACTAGAATTGATTCAATAATTACCAGTATTATACTTAGGTTAATTCAATCAGTTACAGTTTTTACATTTAAAACAATTGTTATTAACCTTTTGCACGATTAGGCGCCTTGTGTTGCCATAGAGTTTTGTCCCTTGTATTGTGTTGCATGGTTAGGGGAGATAACTCATGGTGATATGAATTTTTTTCCAGTGTGCTACAGGTTAATACTCATACCTATGTGATACATGGTATATATGAACTGAAGCTTTTGTACATGAATCACTATGAATTAGTCCACCATCACAATGGCTACAGTAAAACTAATACAAAGTTATTCTGAAGTGATAAATGGTATATTCTAACAGAAGCATCTGTGCATGAAACACTATTAATTAATCAACCAACCATAACTACAGGAAGATTAATCCCCCTCCCGGATAAATAGACAACTCATCTGTCACACTAATGAACCCTTCAAAGTCAGACTAAGAATCATTAGCAAGAAAATCATCAACACATTCATGCTAAACACAAAAGCACATCTGAATAACATTAAAGCAGTAATTGAGGGTTTAAAAGGACCAAAGTAAGTGTCACATCTTCCAGTTTGGCATCAAAGATTATTATGCTGCAATCTCAAAACCAATATTTATGGTTACTTTGAACTTTTCCAAATCGATAACAACAATTAAAAACTCCAAAATAGAAATAATACTACAAACCAGGGAGTCCCTTCTATTTCACAGCAATGCATACTGAGTGAATAAAAATGCTAAATAACCATTTCATATTAGCATGGGATCAAAGGATCAAGAGAGGCAAGTGACATCATCGGCCAATACATAATATCTGCACTAAACAAAAAATCCCCATTTGTTTCAAGTGAACCCTATAGAGATGATGGTCTACTCCTCCTCAAACATGAACACACAAAATAACAAACGAATTTAGAAAGAAATATCCCTTCTTCAAAAAAAAACCCCTAAGAAATACCAATACAATTACCATACTTCTCAAATCAGGTAACTTTCTCAACATCAACTTGGACTTATACTTTTCCGTTATCAATGTTTTCTTTGTAAAAAAATTAATATGTAATCTACTAAAGTTGAATTTTCTACTGTAAGGTTTTTCATGTAGAGAAACTGTTTTTGATATTAACATTTAAACTGCTGATTATATATATACTCTAGTTGTCATTTCTGGCTTAGCACCATATATAAAATAACTGACTTTCTTCAACAAGCTTCTCAGTTGTGCACTTACAATGATGACATGAACATGTATAATTTCCCATATATATGGCCACTAGAAACTTGATTCATGTCCAGAAAAGATGAGAAGATAGTGGAATATTTATTTTGATATGTGAATCATATAGTGTTTTCACATATCATTTCATTTAAGTAACATATGTATATAACTCTGAGTAACAGTTCGTGAAGATTTTTTTTTTGCAACTTTAATAAAAGCATATTACTCTACCTTCGGTATTCGAGTGCTATTGGTCTCCACCTTCTTTGGCACTCATATGCTTACTCGCGAATATATATATATATATATCATCATCATCATCATCATCATCATCATCCTTTAACGTCCGTTTTCCATGCCAGCATGGGTGGGACAATACCACAGGAGCCAGCCAAGCTGGAGCCTGCACCAGACTCCTGTGGTTTTGTTTTGGCAGGATTTTACACCTGGATGCCCTTCCTAACAACAACCACTTCACAGTGTGGACTCCATATATATATATATACACACACACACACACACACACACACACACACACACACACACACACACACATACATACATATACAGGCACGGGTGTGGCTGTGTGGTTTAGAAGCTTACTTACTAAATATATAGCCTCGGGTTCAGTTCCAAAGTGCATCACTTTTGACAAGTGCTTACCACTATAGCTCCAGGCCAACCAAAGTGTTGGGAGTGGATTTGGTAGACTAAAAATGAAAGACGCCCATCGTGTGTGTGTGTGTGTGTGTGTGTGTGTGTGTGTGTGTGTGTGTGTGTGTGTGTGTGCGTGCATACACATGTGTACTCTTGCCTACAATGGTTGTACCTGTGCATCACTGTCGTGCAGGTGACATTGTTCATTTCTAGTATTCCATGAGAAACATGTCCAACTATGAGGGAAATAATACCTTACTTGGACACAAGGATTAGTGATAAGAAGAGCATCCAGCTGTAGAAAATCTGCCTCAAAAATTCTGTCTGACCCATGCAAGCAGGGAACAATGGACGTTAAACAATGATGATAACAACAACAACAACACACACACACACACGCACACACATATATATATGTGTATATATATATATATATATATATATATATATAGGAGAAAGTTGAGGGGTAGTAATGAAAATGCACACTGGGTGTAAATGTAATGGTTTTATTAAAAAAACACATGGTTATATACAATATAATGTTATGTCAATATATATAAAAAAAAATCATTTTTAGGGGTTAAAGCAAGTCATACCATAGAATTTTCGGTTTCGTCTAAACTATATATATATATATATATATATATGTATGTATTAGTATACTTATATATACTACTTTGATGGTATGTGCTTGTGTATGTAGGTGTACATGCATATATATATATATATATATATATATACGTAAACATTCATACATATATAACATGTCTTCTATGCGTATGCAAATATTGACACTAATGATGATTTCAAAGCGAGTAAGTCGATTACATCGACACTATCACTCAACTGGTACTTATATTATTGACCCCGAAAGGATGGAAGGCAACGTCGACCGACCCCGAGGGGATTTGAACTCAGAACGTAAAGTCGAAGTAGATGCCGGTAAGTTTTTGTCCGGTGCGGTAACGATTCAGCCAGCTCACCGCCTTCAAGATTGACACTAATTATGGGTTTACTATTTCCTGTTACACGTGATTGTAGCTGCCTTAATTCCGTCAACAATAGGACTAATTGCAAAAGCATAACGCTTATTACCTTCTATGATATCTTACTGATATCTTATTTCTATAATTAATCAATATGAACATACACTATTACATTACATTTGTAGTGAATGCTTGCTTTATTCTCTTCGTATATTTTAACACATCCTGCTCGGAGGATTGTGCGTTCAGGAACACTGTCAGTGCACGTGTGGACTTATGACTACTATGAGTTTTCTGTCCAGCTTTTATCTTCTACTTTTTTCAGTTATTTGACTGCGGCCATTCTGACGAATGAATCGACTCCAGAACATTTTTTAAAGCCTACCACTTATTCTATCGCTCGGTCTCTTTGATGAACCCCGAAGTTATTGGGACGTAAATATAGCAACACCGGTTGTCCATATGAAATATCTCAAATTTGATTTATAATTATAAAAATAGAAACAGAAACTATGATCATCCGAGTACTAATTTACACGGTGGCATTAACACGGAGTTAATGGTTTCTCAAATTCCAAGGAAGAAATTACAATGTAAATTTTAGGTGTATTTTCACTTTTGAAGAGAGCTGTACAAAATTAAAACTTGAAAAGAATTCTGTTTGAGGAATTACCATCTCTTTCAATTCCCTATCGTAATAATTGTCTCTTGCTGTGGCACAAGAGGTCACTAAAAGTTAATGGAGTTAGAGCCTTGGTTGGTTGAATCTGCCATGATATATGTCTGATAAATACATCTTCGATAGTTGAATGAGAATGTCTACTCCTACTGGAGTTCGAACTTAGATGCTAAGCGGAGATATTTAAAGTACCTGAAGCCATTTAAGATTTCGAGCTACTCTATTTTGATCATCTGCCACTACAAATACTCTTATAATCCTAAAACTAATTGCTTCTAAGAATGACATCAATATAGAAATAGCTGAGAAGAATTACCCATCTATAACAGTGTAACAAAGTAGAAAATAGATTTACTAAGTATATGGAACACATATACAATTGTTTAGAGAAGCCATGTGTTTGTGAACTTTCATACCTTGGGGTCTTAGAGAAAATAACTATGCCAAACAGGTATTATTAACGGAGAGATACTTGTGTTCACAAGTCATTCTACAGCATTCAGCATAACAAAAAATAGACGCGACAAAGTGAATTATACCAAAATTATATAATCCTCATGCACAATCTTCTGATTGATATTCTACCATAATTCTGTTAAACAGATTAAAATGGAAAACGTGAATGATACAATTTAGAGTTTCATAGATTAAATGAGAAAACTCATCTTGAAATAGCAATATCATGCAAAAATCTATCTAGCTTGGTTTTACCAATAATCTAATAGTAGCCTTTCAGAAAATTATTCTTCTATTTCCATAACATCGCTGACTTGTTGAAGAAACCTCGACAGTGACTAATGAGTTTTGTCGAGATATTGTCAACAATCCAATTAGTTATACATTTAGATATATCCATGCATGAATACACACACGCACATGCGCTCGACTAAATACTAATGTATGCATATATATATATATATATATATATTGCTTCCCAACCACATGGTTCTGGGTTCAATCCCACTGCGCGGCATCTTTGGCAAGTGTCTTCTACTGTAGCCTCGGGCCGACCAAAGCCTTGTGAGTGGATTTGGTAGACAGAAACTGAAAGAAGC
>JAOPUL010007422.1:67586774-67597305 GCA_027564515.1 Octopus rubescens
GGATGTATTGGATTCTCCAAGCCATGCCTTCCATGACATCTGTGATTCATCTATGTAGATATGTTTGCCAAGTATATGTCTAAATAATAGTGATATCTTTTATGCGATATATTTTTTATATGTTTCTTGTCTGCGAATCTTTTATATTTTGGAGTTTCGTTATTCTGAATTTCGCTTCATTCTTGTAAGGGTTAGACTTGTTCAAGGGTTCATAGTGTATGGTGGTTTTGTTATTTTTATTATAACATAGATTGATGTTTGACATTAGAAAGGACATTCAGTTGTAGAAACCAAGCCAAAACAGACTGGAGCTTGATGCAGCGTTCTAGCTTACCAGCTCCAGTCAAACTGTCAAACCCTTTCCAGCATGGAAAACAGGTGCTAAAAGATGATGATGGGGAGGTTGTTAATCACTGATATTGCATGATCATCTTCATTGGTAATCTAACTACACTAGGGTAATACTTAATTAAGGGTTTTTAGTTTTGGGCGGTTTTGGGATATATATATATATATTTCTAAACGTATTTCTGAAGTTATTCACAACTGGTCCTGACTAATATAGCATTTGATTGTTGAAATCCTGGCTATTATCAGTAAACTGTAACATACACTATAAAAAATGGAACTGATTCTGCAAGAGGTAGCTTTTGTAGAAGGGGTCCTTGATACCATTTTCTCCTTGATGAAGGACAGATTTTCGGTTTCCTTACTCTACCCATCAGTATAGCAAGTCCAAGAAACTCATAAACCTCTTTGGAGTTCGTTGGCTCCCATTTCTTCGTTGTTGAGTGTTATTTCAAGTCATTAGACTTGAGCACAGACTGTGCACTGTTTATTTCCTTCACAATGTTTTTTGTATCGGATCCTCAGTAAGGAATATTTTAAAAAGTTCATATCATGTTAAATTTGCATTCAAATCCCCATCTTGGATACCTACATCTGCCATGAAGTCGCTCTCATTAAAAGTTTTCTTATTCCCATCACTACTCTATATTGGGTTTTCTTTCCTTTGTTTAAGTTAAAAAAGACAGCAGCACTTTCTTTTCATGTCTCATCACTTTCTGGTGTATTTTCTTCTTCTATATTAACAGAAACACATTCCTCTTCCTCACTAACATTTTTCTCATCTGTGGATTTTTTTTCTTTTTTAATTCTTTGATAAAAAAATTAGTTCTAATACTTTACTACCACTCAATCTCTTACATGATACTATGTCAATTTAAATGCAACTTGAAATATAAGAAAAACACAACTTTGTGATATAATGCAGCACACCGCACATGCACATAAGCTCAGTAACTGAAGCTATCGTTCACCACACTTCACTTGGTCATGCAAAACTGCTAATCTGCATTTGCTTGAACGAGGAGGTGTTGGTATCAAGGGAAACAATAACATACTAGTCAAAACACGATATTATACCCATAAGTGTTTCCATGTAGACAAGTGAAATAGTGGCAGCAGGAGAGGAGGAGAGGAGAGGAAGAAGAATGAATTACCGAAACACTGAGGTATTTTTCAAAATTTACCATTTCTAGCAAAATAAAAGGCTTTAAATATAACTAACCTCACGTCCATCCCACCACACACACACACACACACACACATACACACTCCTGCCATTGCCACTAATGATTTTATCGCAATAACCATCACCATTGTCCTTAATTCTATCTGAAACAGAATATTCTTCTGTCACCAGTGAGAGGGTTTTTTTTGTTGTTGTTGTTTTTTTCCAGTTTTAGTTTTTGACAAAGTTCAACAAGAAAATGTCAAAATTGAAACAATAAAATCACAAACAACAATCAAAGTAGAAACACAACAAAGATTTGGTTCTTTTTTGGTTTTCTATTTAAATCAGAGTTGATCAGACATTTATTCACAAAACTCTTTTCAATATTAATCAAACACACCATTATTCTCTCTATTAAATTTAGGTCTTAAATCTCCTTGGAACTATAGGAAAAAAACGTAGCAGTAATGAAAAAAATAATAGAAGAAAAATTATTATTATTATTATTATTATTATTATTATTTAAAAATACTACAGAATTTCTCAGTATTTATTCCTTTAACTAAAAACTCAGAACAAAACAAACAACAACATTGTTAATAACACTTTAATGAATTATTCAGTCCACTTGGTTTTCCGGAGTATTCAAAAACGAATGTGATCAGGATTAGTGGAAAATTTATCAAAAGACTTAGAGTGAATTAGAACTTCACTGAACTGGTGAACTGTGCTTTTTATAATAGATCTAACTAACACTACTTAGTCACCTGAGAAATGATAAAGTTTACACTTAGTTTTAAAAATATAACAAAAATTCACAATCTAATATATATATATATATATATATATATATATATATGACAAAGAAAGTAATAAAATAATCTTTTTCCTTCTATTGAAAAAATATCTTAATTTATTTGTGTGTGTGTGTGTGTGTAAATTTCCAAAGCAAGAAAATCAGTAGAGACAGACATAGAGAAGGGTAGGGTGTGTAAGGGGTTAAATAAAACCACATAGCTCAGTCAATAGATGACAACATTGTTTGCAAAGTTATATTCAGGTTTTTGAAAAGTCAATAAACTTTTATAGAAATTACAAATTCATTTCTCCATGCTACACTTAACATATTTTAATGGCAACTAACTCACATTTGGGAATTGGAAATTTACTTAAAACATTTTTTTTTTTTTCTCTCCTAAATTTTTCATAAAGAATATTAAGCAGACCCTACCCATTCCCCACAGAAAAGCAGCAACATCAATAGGAACAACAACAACGTTCAATGTAAGAATTTACTTTCACTTTCATTACAAAATATTTTATCAACTTCTTAACAAAATAAGATGTGAAACTTTAGATTTTTATGTTTTTCAATTTTCAATATTTTCTTCTGATTAATTTGCAAATTTTAATCCATTGATATTTCACAGTATTTAAGGCAGCGAGCTGGTAGAATTGTTAGCACGCCGGGAAAAATGCTTAGCAGCAATTTTCCAGATTTTACGTTCTGAGTTCAAATGCCACCGGGGTCGACTTTGCCTTTCATCCTTCCAAGGTCGATAAAGTGAGTACCAGTTACGAACTGGAGACGATGAAATCGACTACTCCCCTCCCCAAAATTTCAGGCCTTCGTGCCTAGTATAGAAAGGATATTTCACAGTATTTAATAACAACCCTTGACATTCTAAGTTCAAATCCCACTATAGACACGACAATTTTCTGGCCTGACACCAATGTAAGAAAAGATTGTTATTAATCTTCGTTATTAATAATTCATATTGTTTAGCATTCTGCTGTTGTTGTTGTTGTTGTTGTAAGATTTTGTTTTTGTCGATACTGTTGATGATTTGGTTTGCTTGCTGATATGTCAGTTTTCTTGTTTTTGCTGTGGTAGAGACAGTGGTCACTGTGTGGGTTTTTGGTTGTTGCAGTTGTCAATGTCTCATAAAAACTTCCAGCTTTCAGCATCATACAACTATCACTGACTCACTGACCTTCTTCTTCTTCTTCTTTTCCCCCTGCATGATTTTTGCCAATAGCTCACCTGCTTATTCTCATTGTTTGAAGTGTTGACAAGGAAAGAAATCAGAAGAGGTGAAAGGCAGTGGCATGTATGTGCATGTGTGTGTCTTATTTCCAACAGGATGGCTTGTCAAACTCACTCTCTTCAATTTGGTCCTGAATGTTGGCTAATGACTGAAGGAGCACAACCACCAATAAAGGTGGTCAAAATAGGTTCCTCCAAAAGATCTCTGGAATAATGTTATTTGATAGGGTGCAATCCAATAATAGCAATAATGGTTTCAAAATCTGGAAGGCGGCTAGCAATTCTGATGGGTGGGGCAAGTCAATTGCCTGGTACTTTATTGTATCAGCCCTAAAAGAATGAAAGGCAAAGTCAACCTCAGTGTAATTTGAACTCAGAACATAAAGACGGGCAAAATGCTGCTAAACATTTTGCCCAGTGTGCTAATGATTCTGCCAGCTCACCGCCTTCATAATAATAATAATAATAATAATCCTTTCTATACTGGGCACGAAGGCCTGAAAGTATTGGGGAGGGGAGTAGTCGATTTTAGCGACCCTAGTTCATAACTGGTACTCACTTTATCGACCCCCAGAAGAATGAAAGGCAAAGTCGACCTCGGCAGCATTTCAACTCAGAATGTAATGATAATAATAATAATAATGTAATTGTTTCGAATTTAAGTACAAGGCCAGCAATTTTGAGAGGAGGAGCTTAGTTGATTAAATCAACCTCAGTATTTAACTAGTAGTTTATTTTTACCACACCTTCTCCACCTTCAGAGGGTTGAAAGTTGACCCATGGCAGCATTTGAACATAGAATATGAAGAGCCAGAACAAATACTGCAAGGCAATTTTCCAAAAGTCTAAAATTTCTGCCAATCTACTTCACTTTAACAGTTTTTTTTAATTAAGCAATTTATTTAGAGAGAGGGTTAGCTAATGCCATTGACCTCAATATTTGATCGGAAATGTATTTCATCAATCCTGGAAGAATGGATGCTAAAGTTGATTCTAGCAGGATTTGAACTCAGAATGTTAGGAGCCAGAAGAAATACTGCAAAGCATTTTTCTTTTTTATTGTTCTAATGATTCTGTCAATTCAACAATAGTAATAATGGTTTCAAATTTTGGAAGAAGGCTAGCAATTCTGAAGAGTGGGGCAAACCAATTACTTCAACCCCAGTAATTGACTGGTATTTTATTTTACTGATCTTGAAAGAATGAAAGGCAAAATTGACCTCAGCGTGATTTGAACTTCAGAATTAAAGAGCTGGAACAAATACCACAAAACATGTTTTGCAATGCTCTATTGATTTTGCCACCTCACCACTTTAATAATAGCAACAACAACAACAACAACAACAACTATAGAAATAGTAATCATAATACAGTGTTAGGAAGGAAAAGAATAATAGTTCCAGCAATGGTATTTGGTAAGAGATTCTCTGTATAAATGTTTAGTAAACTCCAGTTGTTGACCAATGTTATGACTTAATGTTAAACATATAGATACAAACATAGAAATGAGCAGGCAAATTATTATTATCTGTGTCACCTCTATTTATGTGCTTGGTTTTATGGTGTAGGATAGATTCAGAATGAGTTTTATTAGAATGTTCTTACAAATTATATGCCAGATAATTTAATATTGTCAATATTATTGAATGGAACCAGTTTTGCATTGTAAATATATCAGTGTCTGGTTGTAGCATTATAACTTATGAGATATCAATTATGTTTACAGTATAAATACATACAGATACAGCAATTTCTATATCTGCAGGTAGGGCAACTTAAAGATATTGTGGTCAAATCCCCATGGCTGTTTCCTTACAATAATAGAGTTATTTGTGACTATCATTTAAAATTGATTTGCTTCAACAACATATGTAGGTCAATAGTCCTTCAGAATTGTGAGGAAACAAATAAACAAAAGATATAACTAAATTATAGGAATAGGAGTCATCAATGAGCAGCATTTGCTAATTACTTCCATAGTATTGTGCCTAGAATTTCACAGACAATTTTAGTAATAAACTGAGGAATGTCATTATTGTCTTTTATGTCTGGAGGACTACATAGTGTTATAGTCAATATGGTAAACAGACAGAAACAGTATGGTGCTAGACTACAATGTTTCATTCCATAATTCTGCACTCTTAGTTCCACTCCTGCTTCAGGTGACTTTGTCTTCCATTACTGAACAGTCCATGAAATACATAAAAACATTGAACATTGGATTTTATTCAATCTTCATGCCTTCTTAGGAAAGCTGGCTTAGACACAAGAAATTATTATCTCTCCATTAAAATACTTTATAGCACTTCACATTTGAACTTTCAACTTTCAGGTATTAGAATTATTTGTTGCTAGAAGATAAAGAGATTTGTCTTAGCTGTGAGAAGAGGAAGCTAACGTAAAACATAGTTATGAGAAGAAAAAAAACTAACATTTACCTTGGTTATGAGAAAAGAATGCTAAAATATATCATTGCAATGAGAAGAGGAAGCTAAAGAGGAATATTTTAGTTATGAGCAGAGGAAGCTAAGATATGTCTTAAATTTGAGTAGAGTAAACTAATGTTATTATAAAAGAGAAAGTAATTGTCAAATGAGATCACAAAGTCAAATGATGAAAGTCATTTCATTAAAATATTCTAATGAATCTGATAGAGAGAAATTAGATATGATGATCAATTTATTAATTTAATAATATAGAGATATAATCTAAATAGCTTCACATAAAAAACAATCCAGTTTTCATACCAATTATAACATTTTTTTGTAATAAAGAATTACTAGAATTTTTTAGCTTTGCTATTCATATTCAGATTTGTGAGAGCAAACAGCAATCATATTAGCTTACAGGCCTAACTTGAGATTTTAAACATATATCCCCACTGGATAAATGCATCATCGAAGTCTTTAATTAATGATGATAATAAAAGGAGTTGATAAAGTATAATAATAGGAACTGATGAGAAAACATGAAGTAAGATAAATGACATTTACCTTGACAGACAAATGATGATGGTGTTTCTCCAGGGTGGACACGAGCAGTAACAAATACCATCCTTTGTTTCTGGGGATTGTTTAAGTTAGCTGGATGTGTGATGGTCACAAGATCTAAACGCCTTTCCTGCTGTGAAATAAAATAGGTAAAGAAAAATGTAGGAATGAAAGAAAAGAAATTGAAAGTAAAACTGAGACAATAAATACTGAGTTGCATATAGAGGTGCCTAGGCAGTCAGTCTAGGACATAGGTTCTCAAAGAGGGCGCTACCGCCCCCCGGTAGGCGTTGAGATGGTCCTGGTGGGCGCTGGTGCCTAAGGGGGCAGTAGGGCGGTGGTAGAGTAAAAGGAGGCATTGTGTGTGTGGGGGGGAGGCTGTTAGTTTCATTTCGCCTATGCCAGTATGAATTGAGCCCAAAACCTTTTCCTGTTATAACTAAAATCTTTAAAAAGCATGCATGCCATTACACAGCTGACTTCACCAATATGCGGTATAAATTTGTGCATTATTTCATCGAGTAAGACTATGTAATGAGGGTTTCTCTTTTGGCAGTGGATTGGGGGATGCTGTGAATTTATTATAATATTATTATGATATTGTATGCAAATTACATAATAGTATATTAAATATAAAATGATTCATAATATATATATATATAAATTAGTAAAATATAGAATATTTATTTATACATAAAAATTAGGGGGAGGGGCGCTGAGGTTATCATGTGGCCATGAGGGAGGTGGTGGCTGAAAAAGTTTGAGAACCTGTGGTCTATAATATAGGTCCATAATATTAGTCTTTAGTATTAGTATATGATATTAGTTTTGATAGGTCATTAATATTAGTTACTTGCTTTTGTAAACATTTTAAACTCCATTAAAAACTTCATATTTATGAAATTGTATTATTTTTGTCAGGGATATAAGTTTTTAATTGTTTACATTGATAAGTGATGTTGAACTTATAGCTTGGAAAGTAAATTCTCTGCAATATTGACAGATTTCATCAAATTTTCCGAAATTATTTTAAATTTGTAAACGTGGATCTTAAGAAAATATTAATTTGAATAGATTCTTAGACCTGGAATAAAGATTTGCACAGTGAAAAAAAGTAACCAATTTGTTCTTTGAAACCAAGATGCAATGTTGCATTCTTCGCAGAGCCAGGGAAACGAAGGACGAATTTTGGGCGTACTGACAATTTTCCACGGGTATTTTCTTACATCGAACAACTACGTCGGAGAACGAACAGTTTATTAAACAATTTCGACCACACGTACGACTAAATTCGTAACAACTACAAGAACAGTCTTCGATATTAAGAGTTCCGAAATTGTAACAGGCATTATTACTACACTAATCCTCCAAACTCATCATTTTATCACAGCGTTTGTATGGTTCTTCATCTATATTTACTGCAGGAGCATAATTACAATCAAAGAACGGGCCAATATTTGAACAACAAGAGGGCACCACAACCAATTAAAATTGATGTCGTTCACAGTATCTGTCTAGTGTGCAGTATTCTCTAAATGTTCTTTACGATATTTAAAATACTTGCCTTCGGAACCCCAATAACGTATTACATCCTGCCATTTGGGGAACTTTGCAGCTATATTATGACCTAGATTATATTTCAAAGGTATATTCCTGTCCTTAATTTCATCGTTTTTCTGCACACAATTATCGGACCATTTCTGAGCTATATGGGCCAGCTCATTATCCTTGTACATTCTCAATATATTACAGGCTGGTGGTTGAACTTTATTGTGCAAAGCGATTATATAATACTTTTACACATCAGTTATATTCATCGTGACTTTTCTAAACATACCGTACGGCCTTTTTTATTCTTAAATTCCGCGGGGCAATTTACTTTCGAAAGGCCTCTATGGAACATCAACAGTAAAATGAGATACCCAAAATACACTGTTGCCAACCCTATTTTTAATTTCAAATTTGCCAAGTTTTCCTTCGTTTAGAAAATATTTCTCTCCTTACTATAATTAGTGTGAATGAAAACATAGCGCTTACATAGCTTCCAAAGCTCCGGATAGCGGTCACGGATAGCCTTTTGAAGCCAAAATTCTTGATAGCACTTGCGGAATTTAGGCTTCAATTGAATATCATTTTGAAGAGTTGTCAGCTCTTCTTCTAACACTCCACTCTCTTCTTCACTGATGTCAATGAAGGGGTTGACAATCCAGTCAGGAACTCGAATAGCAAACAGATCATTAAATCGACGCTCCATATCTTCGCGCAGTTCAGTGAGGTCTGCAAGCTTTCCGTCCTTTTCAAAATTAGACAATGAAGGAAACTGAGAAAACTCCCTGTGTCCAATTAGCAAGATTACACTATATGATCTACTGTTACTGAATTCTTAAACGAAATATTATCTTAATATTTCCTGACTTGTCTTTTAAGTTATATTAATTAGATATATATACCACAAAGCTATATACCAATAGATTTTCGAAATTAATTGTTTGCAATAATTGTATTCAATTCGAAAGAAATCAGTTTAACTTAAATTTGAACTTGGTGAAATTGGCAACGCTATGTTCGCAATTTGAAGATGGACACGAGAGATTCATTGTTTCGAGCAAAATAAACTCTTCACATTGAAGCAAGCAACGTTTATTTTGCAGCACATTTGAACCAATTTCTTCATCACCGTTCGGTAGAGTCAAGAAAAATAAGTTGTGAAGAATTTAGCAATATTTCGATTCTTCGCCAGATTTTGTTTGCGAAGAATTATTAAATCATGTTTATTCAGATCAGGAGAAACAAATATGATGAGTGTAAATGAAGGGTATTAAGTAATTAGCGTAATATTGACAGAACAAAGAAGGAAAGAAAGAAAGAAAGAAAGAAAGAAAGAAAGAAAGAAGGAAAGAAAGAAGCAATGAAATGTCGAATGTTAGAAATTGAAAAAATGTAAGGAAGTAAGCGGAATTATTCAAAGTACGAGGCATTACAGCTTTTTGCTTCGAAGCTGTTTAACCAAAAGTGAAGCATTTAATTCTATTTAATGATATCATTAGAAAGGTTACCAAGGAGCTGTAGACCCTCGAATGTTATCATATTTAATAGCCCCACCGCCACCACAACCACCACTACTTTTCAGTCTACATCTTTCTCAGTTTTACCTTGTCTTTCAACATTACACTGAAGATAATATAATTATGAGAATTTTAAAGAGACGATGGTCTCAGACACCTAGCATCAGCTACAACATTAATATTGGGACTAATACTGGTTACCCGAAAAGATAAAAGGCAAAGTCGACCTACTTCATCCTCTCAGGGTCGATAAAATAAGTACCAGTAGAGTATTGAGGTCGATGCAATCAAGTATGCCCCTCCCCCAAATTTCAAGCCCTCAGATTGAAAGGATTATTATTTCCATTTCACTTCTCACAGCTCTAGATTTTACTTGAAAAGATTATCATTTTACTTCAAAGGATTATCATTTTACTTGAATGGATTATCATCTCCATTTCACTTCTCACACCTCTTGAATTTAATTTGAAAGGATTATCATTTTACTTGAAAGGATTATCTTTTACTTGAAGGGATTATCATTTTACTTAAAAGAATTAGCCTTTCCTTTTCACTTATACATACATATATATATATAACTTAGATTTGTTTTAGCCGTTGGCGGCCCAGGTCATGACTAACTTAATAGCACCACCTGATGGGTAGTTTCAGCAAGGAGTTATTGTTTGCCGAGACGTATTCAGGTGTTAGTGGTCTGTCTGAGAGCCCTTGCGAGAAATTGTCCAGGTGCTTTTTGAAAGTTATAGGGTCTTTTTCCGTCTTAACTTTTTGGGGGATGAGGTTGAACAAGGTTGGGCCATTGGAGGTGAAAAAGTTATACTTTAGAGTCCGTATGAGCATCGAGCCCGTTCTTTGAAGAGGTCGTATGGCTCGTGGCCCCAGCCTTGGATGGGTCTTGAACTCTATACCAACA
>JAOPUL010007422.1:67663904-67681755 GCA_027564515.1 Octopus rubescens
TTTCCAGTCAAACCGTCTAACCCATGCCTGCATGGAAAAAGAGACGTTAAATGATGATGATGATGATGATGATGATAACTGAAATACCTAGAAGTGCTTGAGTTGGACACTCAAGTAATTAACAGTAACAATGCACAGTTTATAGTAAATCTTTTGAAAAAACACTCAGCATGGTCTTGTATTATGTTCACTATGCAAATGTTTTGTTCAAAATATTTTTTCAGGTATCCCTATTCTAAACATATGCAATTTCATGATGATTTAACGTCTATGTTCCATGCTGGCATGAGTTTGACAGGATTCAGTGTGTCCAAGGACTACATCCAGCTCCAATGTCTGCTTTGGCATGGTTTTTACAACTGGATGCCCTTCCTAATTCCAGCCATTTTATAGCGCCAACTGGGTTCTTTTTTTTTGTGTTGTCTGCACTATTGAAATCACAATGCAGCTTGCAGGACTATGTGTCCTGGGGGAGGGGCTGGAGTCAGCTTCATGCTAGGGCATGAGGGGATTACTATGAGAGAGAGAGAGAGAGGTGGGACAGCAGGTTCTTGCAGAAGGATCTGCATGGCTACTCACATCAAGTAGAGGAAAAGGGTGGTGGAAAGAAAGGGAAAATGATCAGTAGGAGCTGTAAGACATAGATAATGGAAATAAGGCACCCCACTGGCCACACAGGACACAAGCTGAGCAGAAGTGGGTGGGCGAGTGGTTTGCAAGATTGAATGGAAAAGTGGATGAGGGGTGGGGAGGTGGACGTCCAAAATGGATAGGGTTGAAGGGTGGATGAAACAAGCCATGAGCTTGTGAAGATATAGGTGATGCAGAAGAGTGGGGTTGGTGAGCAGCAGGAGTAGTAAAGATGATACAGTTGTTGAGCAGGGGAAGGACAAGAGAGATATGATATGGTTGGGTAGTCAGTGGAGCCAGCAGGGAGGGCGAAGAGGCAGACATAATGCAGGCAGGGTGGGGGAGAGTGGCTAATGGGTGGAAAATTCAAAACATAGTGCTTCCAGAACTCAGTTTGGCTGAGGAGGGCACACCCCCACCAGAGATCCTGGTTCTTTGTCATCTCACTCATCAGACTCAGGGTCCTGAGGCCAGCTATCATCACTTCATTCCATATCTTCCTGTCCACTGATTTAAATACATGCACTCATGAATGTGTAATATGTATACATATGTATGTGTGTGTCTGTTTATGTATAAAATTACATATATATATTTTATTTTGAAGATTTCAGGATTTGGAAAATATGGTAATTTGAGACAGGTATTATTACAGTAATACTTGTGCAAAAGCCTTATACCTCTTAGCAAACATTCACACAAGCTTTCTTCTCTTCACAACCAGTCCTCAACCTGAAAACAGCCACAATTGATGTAGGCACAATGAAATGTATGTCTAATGAAATAGTTGAAATACTTGAATGGAGGTGTGTAGATGTATGCTGTGTGCAAGAGGTAAGATGAAGTGGGGCCTCAGCTAGACTTCTCACAGACAAGAAATAAAGATATAAACTCTTCTGGGTGGGCATTAATGACGGCATGGGAGGTGTAGGCAAACTTTTCACGAAGAAATGGATACATTTATCTCTGCATATACTCCTTGATTGGGATTGGCAGATGAATGAAAGGACTGATTATATGAGGACCTTTTGCAGATTACCTCAATGATAAATGACTGTCACTTTATCTTTGTGACTGGTGACTTCAATGGACATGCTAGGCTGAAACCCCATGGGTTTCATGCTATATATGTAGGCTATGGCTTTAATCCTATAAAGGGGGAGGGAACAAGGCTCTCAGAGTTCTGTGATGCAAATGACCTGATGATCTGTAACACGAACTTCAAGAAATCAGCCAGTCACCTGATTGATTACATTCTCATTAGAAACAGGTAGACAGATGCTTGTGGACTGCAAAGTCCTTCCTAGGTTAGTAGGTTAGTAGCTAGTGACTTTAAACTTAGAGCTAAAAGGACTTGGAAATGCAAACCAGCCTGGAAAAGGAAGTTATGGAAGTTTAAAAAGGCTCAGTGAACAATGAAAAATTTAGAGATGTACCAACTGAAGCATTTGATGAAAAGAGGGTGTGTGTGTGTGTGGATAGAGACTCATTGTGTAGGGAACTGGAAGTTTCTTTGGTACAACTTATTGAGGGAAACAGACCAAGGGTGACATGGTAGTAGAACAGTGGAGTTGAAAGAGCCATAAAAGTGAAAAGACAGGCTTAGAAGGATTAGATGATTGGGGTTAGCAGAGAAATATACGAGGAGGCTAGAAGAGAAGATAGGAGACAGGTATATCTAGCAAGGGAAGAAGCAGAAATAAAGAGGTTTGCCAATGTTCTGCAGTGTGAGGATCCGAGACATGAAGTGTTCCATGTTGCAAGACAGTGTATTAGAGAAAATTGTGATGTGGGAGAGAAGTGTGTACAGATGGATGATGGTAAACTTGCACTTAATTATTCTGAAAAGAAAGAGGCATGGAAATGCTACTATGAAAAATTACTAAATGTGGAGAATGCATGGGAGAAAGGGGGAGTGTTCTTAACATGGATACAACACAGGAACCTGCTATCCCTGTCCTAATTAATAGCAATATGAGAGATAAAAGCAATTAAGGATATGAAAAAAGAGGAAGACCCTGGTCCATCAAGAATGACTGCTAAGATGCTTAAAATCTGGCAGCGAGGGATACAGCCTAGTCACCCATGTAGTTAATCAGCTTGTACAAGAAGGTATCTCACCAAACGACTGGTATAGCAGCATTTTAGTCAACCGTGACAAGGGTAAGGGGGATGCCTTAGAGAGAAGTAACTACAAAGGTATCAAATTGCTGGACTAGGTCATGAAAGTTAGAGAAAAGGTTATAGCTCAATAAATTAGGAAGAGAGTTAGCCTAGATAAGATGCAGTTTGGTTTTGTGCCAGGGAGAAGTACTACAAATACTCTCTTCATAGTAAGGCAATTGCAGAAGTATTTAGCCAAAAATAAAGTACTTGGCATTTGTTGACATGGAAAAATCCTTTGACAGGGTGTCTTACTCATCTGATAGTCACTGTAGAAGCTAGGGATAGATCAGTGGCTGGTAGGAGCTGTCCAAGCCATGTACAGAGGTCCTGTCAGTAAAATGAGAGTTAGCAATGAGTATAGCAATAAATGTAGTGTGTAGGTGGAGTTCACCAGGGCTTGGTTCTCAGTCCCCTCTAATTTATCATAGTCTTCAAGACCGTAACAAAGGAGTTTAAGACTGGTTGCCCATCGAAGCTTCTCTATGCTGATGACCTTATTCTTATAGTTGAATCTGTTGTAATATCAGAAAAGAAATTCCAGTTGTGGAAGCAAAACCTAGAATCAAAGAACCTTAAAGTTAACTTAGCAGAAATCAAAGTTCTAGTAAGCAAAGAGATAAATCACTAATCCCTTCAGGAAAATTGCCCAGCTTGATATGTAAAAAAGGTGTAGGTAGAAATTCCATATGGTGTACCCAGTGCAAACATAAGAGGTGCAGTGGACTCACAGGAAGTGGAATCTCAGCAATAAATGCTAAGAACACACAGGAAATGGATTTCCTTGAATATCAAGGAGGATCCTTAGAGCTAATAGATAACTTCTGTTACCTGGGTGGTCTAATTAGCAATGGAAGAAGTTGTTCTGAAAGTATACTTGCTTGAATAAGAATAGGTTGGAGAAAGTTCAGAGAACTATTATCTTTGTTAGCAACAAAAGGTCTCTCTCTCTCTCTCTCTCTCTGTCTCTGTCTCACACACACACACAGAATGAAAGGTAGATTGTATGATGCTTGTGTACAAACAGCAATGCTACATAGTAGTGAAACATGGGCTTGAAAGAAATGTGAGCTAGTATGCTTCACTGGATGTGCAACATTAGTGTGCATATAAAACAAAGTGTAAATGTTAAATGTGTTGAGAGAAAAAATGAGCATAAGAGGTATCAGATGTATGTAAGAGGGAAGACTGTGCTGGCATGGTCAGGTGAGGTGTATGGATGAGGACATGATGTATAAAGAGGTGCTGATTGCTAAATGTTGATTTTGGTTTAGTCATTGAGTGGTTGCATTTATGCATGGTGTGTATGTGAGTGAGTATAATCAGTTGAACATTATTATTATTCAATGCATTGAAAAAAGTAGTGAGAAAAAACAATACTCAAAGAGTAATATTTGTTTTTCATTTATCAGGTGTTCCACTGAAATGTCAACAAGTAAACATACAGAAATGTATATTTTTGGCTTAGAAAAAAATATAGTTGTAAAATGATAGAATTCAGAATTATTTGTATGAGTTATATAAACAGTGAAATCAGTTACATGAATATTGATATGAAATTATGTGACATACCAACGTAATTCTTTTCAGATACTAGTGTCATAATCACTATATCAACCAGAGTATCAGATGTTGTTATACACCACTGTCATGATGTATTTTCTTGCATTGTTGTAGGTCTTTTGAATGATGCCCACCCCCTCAGGCTAGGTGGGCAGACCAACATTCCCCCTGAACAGAATGCTGGTCTGTCACAGGGTTACCACCCATTTACAGCTGAGTGGACTGGAGCAACTGGAAATGAAGTGTTTTGTTCAAGAACACAAACCACTGCTGGTATGGAAATCAAAACCCCCAATCTTACAATCATGAATGCAACACCCCAACCATTAAACCATGTGCTTCCATAATATTAGTGCAATAGTTGTGTAATAATAATAATAATGTAAAATTTCCCAAATATTGGCAACATTTACTTTTTCCTATTCATTAACCTTTTAAAAATCAAGATCATTTAATTTAAAAGTAAACAATGCTGGCTCCAAATATTTTTGTTTTGTTAGTTTCATAGTCATCACTGTTCTCATTCCCTCTTCAGAGCTGTCTAATGAATGAAAACAGAATCAACCACCTTTAGCATTCAGATTACTCTGTCAAATGCAATACTTGTTTATTTACATTATTTTGAATTAACCATGTGTTATCTCATAGCTTCGAGATTTTGATGATGTGATTGTTTATTTTTAGAATGACATTGTAGGATATGTGTGAAAGGCTGAATCTGGTTGGTCTGAACATAAAGCAGGTAGGATATTAGGACCAGATATAACAGGTTTAAATGCTAAAGGATTAAAGTGGGAAACAGGCTCAGGAGAATTACTTCAGCAAAACAAATTTCAATAAATTGATGCCCCGTGGAGAGAAAGATTGACAGACTGTATATTCATTGTCAATATAAAGAACTGACAGCCAGGACAAGTAGACCAATGATCATAGGTGCTCCATCTATTACTAGCTTGTTATTTTGTGTTTTTATGCATAGTGTATCAAGGAATGGAAAATTAAAGAAAATAAGGAACTGTTGATTTAGCAATTAGTTTCTGGTATCAGAATTATAATGGAAATATAGAAAGTATGTGACAGTTTAAAGTGTATTTATTTTATTACATACCACCAGCAGTTAATAAAGGTATTCTATTGATCCGGATGATGCCACAGTTTATAAGCACTTAGAGAAACTTCATAGTAAAGGTGGGATATCAAGATATTACTACTGTCATGCTAGTATAAATTTTCATGGTGCAATCAAAAGCACATTCTTGGCAATTTAATATTGGTTGCGTATTAAGGATTGTGCTGTTTAACTTTAAATTATTGTACAACAAATAATGGTTGTTATTCTAAATCATCAATTTCTTACAAAACACCAAACATGTATTTATAGTGGGGTGTAGTTGAAAAACTCTCTATCTATTTATTCTTGTTTTCGTATCTTGTTTGTTTCCAATCATAAGACTTTTTTTTTAATGTTGCATGTATTTTCAGTCCTAAGAATTTTCTTCATTTTGTTTTGTGTGAACCATGGCACTTTCTAGATGAACAATACTAGTTTTAACCAAGCGTCAAAATTATAATGTCTTTGGATAAAAGTTGGCTGATGAAATTGGTTTATTCATGTCTATTTTTATTTTGTCCTTTCTGTTAACTGTTGCACACATCCTGCACCATTATGTTGATTATGTTTATGTCCCCTAGTCTTGACACCACATGATAGTTTTAAAATGAGTGTCACTGTCATACAAGGCACAAGCAGTGTTATTCATATTCTGCAAAAACATGTCTAGCCTTGGGGAAACAAGTGAGAGTTGCTGACAATAAGGGCATCTGGCCGTACAAAATCTCCCTCAATAAACTCCATCTGACTCACACAAGCATAGAAAAGTGACATTAAAACAGAATGTCTTTTATTTGTTTCAGTCATTGGACTGTGGCCATGCTGAGGCACTACCTTGAAGGGTTTTAGTTCAACAAATTGACACTGGTATTTATTTTTTTAAAGCCTTATTTCTATGAGGCTTTTTTGCTGTACTGCTAGGTCATGGAAATGTAAGCAAACCAATACTGGCTATCAAGCAGTGGGTGAGGTGGGAGGTTCAAATACACACACGTATATATATCCATATATACAATGGGCTTCCACACAGTTTCCATCAACCAAATTCACTCACAAGGTATTGGTTGGCCCAAGGTATAGTAAAAGACACTTGCCCAAGATGCTGTGCAGTGGGATTGAACCCAAAACCCTGTGGTTGCAAAGTTAGCTTTTTAACCACATAGCCATGCCTGTGTCTATACATGTATGCTTGTGTGAGTCAGATGGAGTTTGAGGGAGATTTTGTATGACCAGATGCCC
Source organism: Octopus rubescens (assembly GCA_027564515.1). Taxonomy (NCBI): domain Eukaryota; kingdom Metazoa; phylum Mollusca; class Cephalopoda; order Octopoda; family Octopodidae; genus Octopus; species Octopus rubescens. The sequence continues at coordinate 67,670,611 of JAOPUL010007422.1, forward strand.
TTGTCAGCAACCCTCACTTATTTCCAATCAAGGTAACATTTCCCCAAGGCTAGACATGTTTTTGCAGAATATGAATAACACTGCTTGTGCCTTGTATGACATATGTGTGTGTATGTATGTGTGTGTATATATATATATATATATCATCACAATTTTTATATTTTATATCTCCATGCTGGCATTAGTTAGAGACTTATTGAGGAAATATTCTATACATCAGGCTATAGAATATTTCCAGAAGTTTTGAGACATTTTTAGAAGAGGAAGTTATAACTGTCTTAGATTATTGTAATTTTAGTAAATCATTACTATACAACTTATTTCACCTGCCAAGTTTTTTCATTCCAGATTGAAGAAGACTGTTATAACAGCACTTTGATCACACTTTACTAAACACTGTTTGTCACAGCTGACTAATTTGCAGAATGTTGTTGGGATGTGAAGACAGTTTGGAAGCTTGTTATGCCATCGAGTTTAGTGTTAAACTGGGCAAATATGCTACAGAAACTTATGAAATGCTTCAGATTGCTTATGGGTTAACTTGTATGAGCTGAGCATCTGTTTTAAGCTGGAACAAAGAGCCAGGCAAAGCAACTCCACTAGGAAACTCATAACGACCCCTTTTCTCAGCCAAAAGGGCATCATCTGCATCCACTGAGTTCCCTCTGAACAGATTATCAACAAAGTGTACTTTGTGGAGGTTTTGAGGGAGTTGAGGAAAAGGTTTCGTAGCAAAAGGTCAAAGCTCTTCCACTCAGGTCATTGGCACCTGCACCAGGACAATGCACCAGTTCAAGATTCCATCCTGGTAACCAACTACTTGACAGAGATAGAGAGCAACACTGTCCCTCACCCACTCCCTACAATCCAAACCTTGCTCCCTGTGACTTTTGGTTGTTCCCTGAACTGAAGGAGAAGATGGAGGAGGCTGTGACATGGGTTCTGAACACATTCACTTTTGAGGACTTCCATGGGGCCTTCATGAAGTGGCTTTTAGTGCCACAACAGGTGCATTGAAGCCAGAGAATCCTACTTTGAAGAAGATTAAGATCAAAGTGTTGTACTTCTTTGAAACTCATGTCACTCCTGAAAAAGACTCAAAACATCTGAAATGCACCTTGTATGTAGTATAGTGGGTTCATTCAGTTGACCATAACATTCACCTCTACAATAAGTAGCCAACTATCTGTGACAGAATCATTAGAGCATGAAAAAAAATGGTTTGTTGTATTTCTTCTACTGTTGTATTTCTTCTGAGTTCAAATTCCGTAATAAAGTAAAGTGCTCATCAAATACTGGGAGTGATTCCATTGGCTAACTCCTTCCCCCACTAAATTGCTGGCAATTAATTTCTTCTGAGACTTTACATTCTGGGTTCAAATCCTGCTGAGGTCAATTTTACCTGTCATCCTTTTTTTGGAGTTGATGAAATAAAGAATTAGTTGAGGATAATGCAATTGACAAATCCTCTCATCCCCAAATCTCTGACCTCATGCCTAAATTAGAAACAATTATTATTATTATTATTATTATTATTGTAAGGCAGCAAGCTGGCAGAATCGTTAGCACAGTGGGAAAAATGTTTAGTGGCATTTCTTCCAGCTTTACATTCTGAGTTCAAATGCCACCAGGGTCGACTTTGCCTTTCATTCTTCCAGGGTCGATAAAGTGAGTACCAGTTACGAACTGGGATCGATAAAATCGACTACTCCCCTCCCCCCCCAAATTTCAGGCCTTCGTGCCCAGTATAGAAAAGATTATTATTATTATTAAGGTGGCAAGCTGGCAGAACTGTTAGCATGCCAGACAACATGCTTAGCAGCATTTTGGCTGTTTTTACATTCTGAGTAAAATTCCACTGGGGTCAACTTTGCCTTTCATCCTTTTGGGGTCAATAAAATAAGTACCAGTTGAGTGCTGGGGTTGATGTAATTGACTATTCTTCTTCCTCCAAAATTTCAGGACTTGTGCCTATAGTAGCAAGGGTTGTTGTTGTTGTTATTGACACTTGAACAGTTTTAATTCAGAATTTTTATTTCACTTGGAATTTGAAATTCTGTTACAACCACCTTTATTATTTTACACTGCTAGAGCCGACAGAGATTGAATATCGCTTATATATATATATTGGATAAAATTCCATGGATTAATATTTATCTCACCAATATATCATCAATTTTTGTCTACACAAAAGAAAGTTTCCTCTTAGTTTCTCTTGCTGCTACTTAAACCCCGTAGTGAGGATATATTTTTTAAAAAAACGAAAGCTTCATGACTTCATTAAAGCATCAGATAATAAATGCACGAAATAATGGTAAAATACAAGTAGTTATACAGACACAGACAAACAGATAGGCAGAGAGACAGACAAACTTAATGACTGTTAAATCTGACACTAAAACACCACAAAATTGTGACTCACAAATATATTTGTCAAGCAGCTAATACAAATCCTGAGTCATCAAGTTATCAGTGATACTTAAGCAACAAGGTGCTTGTTGAAAGAATTCCCTTAATTCATGTGGTAAATTGGAAATGCTAAAATATATCAATACTGAATTTCTTTGAAATGAAATATATGGCTAGCTGGCACAATAGCAATAAAGCTATGAGGAAAGGTACAGTAGCCAAGTAAGAGCATTGTAGATTAAAGGGTAGAAGTGATTAGTTAACAATAAGCTTCAAGAGAGGAAAGGGAAAAGAACTCTGATGACTCTAAGAGTAATCAAATATAAGCATTCAACGGATGGAATATTTAAATAAGAATCTCTGAGACTGCTAATGCAATGAAATTCTGATAGAAATGATCAAACAGTCAGAATGGTAATATGGTTCAATACAGAACAAAAGAAGACATAACACAAAGGTTCTCACCACAACCCTTGTCAGGAATTTTCTATGAATTGTTCTAATGATATCTTTTAATCTCTCAAACTTTATTCTTGTTTTCCAGACAACATCTCTGATTCCCAAATCATTTGTTGTTTGGATGAAATGAGAAATAATAATATATAATTAAGACACAAGGCCAGCAATTTGAAAGGATGAGAGTTTGTCCATACCATTGATCCCGGCATTTGACTGGCACTTTATTTTATTGACCCTAGAGGGATCAAAGGTAAAATTGATCTCAGTGAAATTTGAATTCAGAATGTAAAAAGTCAGAAGAAATAACACAAGACATTTTATTCTGATGCTGTAACATTTTTGCCAGCTTGCAACCTTCATAATAATGGTTTCTGATTCAAGCACAAGGCCAGTAATTATGAGGAAAATGACTTAATCGATTACATTTACCCCAGTACTTGACTGGTACTTTATTTTGCCAATCTTGGAGAGATGAAAAGCGAAGTTCACCCCAGAGGAATTTCAACTCAGAACCAGTGTCACATTAAAAGCACTCATGTTGGTGACACATTAGAGGCACCCGGTACACTTTATGAAGAGGTTGGTATTAAGAAGGGTGTCCAGCCGTAGAAACCAAGCCAAAACGAAATGGAGTCTGGTGCAGCTCTCCGGCTTGCCAGTTTCTAATCAAATTGTCTAACCCATGCCTGCATGGAAAGCAGACACTAAATGATGATGAACATAGAGAGCAAGTAGAAATTCTATGAAGAATTATGTACAATGCTCCAATGATTAATCCTCTGATAAGAATGAAAGAGATGCCTTAGAGAGAAGTTATTACTGATGTATCAAATTGCTGGATCATGTCATGTCAGTTACGAAGAGAGTTATAACCCAATTAATTAGGAACAGAATTAAACTAGATGAGATGCAGTTTGGTTTTGTGTCAGGAAGACAACAACAAGATTACTTTGGTCTTTCTTTCTGATCCCTTAGTCAACAAAATATATACATGACTGTGATAATCAAGCCTGAATGTTACACATATAAAAAAAAACTATCAAGGTAAATAGTACAAAATCAAGTTTTTATTTAAAAAAACCTAGAACATATTTAGCTATACTGGGAATTGCAAAAATGTTACAAGTTCTTATACTGTGCTCTTCTTATTACTCAGACCTCAATGCTTTTTTTAAGGCACTGCAATAGTTAATACCATTTTAAGGTCAGCAATAGTTGATACCATCTACCAGTTCACAGTGATGAGTGACTGTGCTAGACATTATCTAATAGAACAGAGACAAATTTACAGACACCACCACAGATTTCTTGATAAGGTGATAAATTATTTATCAGAAAATTGGAAATATTGTTACAGATGTGACAATATTTCAGTGAAAAATTTTGCACATTGCAATGTGTTTTTAAAAAGTTACAAACTTAGCTTAATTGCTCTGGGAATATCAATAAAAACTTTCAAATATGAAAGAATAATTTTACATTTGTTGTCTTTTCTTCCTCTGGCACAGAAACATCATAACAAAAACAAAAGATCTCAAGTAATTCTAAATACACAGCATAAAACTCTTCAAGTCTATTTATATTCCAAACAAAATCTCTGATAATTTCAACACATTTGATCATCTTATTTCTGAACAAACCACATGCATCTCTACTCCTCCTCCAAATTGTCTCTTTAACATGACTAACACTTTTGAGTTCTCAAAATTCAGTTGTATTTTAAGCTCTTCTGTTATTCAAATCTTTCAATGCTACCCATATGAAGATAACATCATCACACTACACTCCTCTTGGATAGACAGAGCCCTCAAAATCACTCCAATTGTATCATCTGACTATCACTGAGGATATATCCCAATAAAAGCATATCCTTAACATAGCTAGGATGGCATCCTAATGATAGGTTCTCAAGTGAGGCAAACAGCATAGTATACTTTCACATGTGTCAGTGCTGTTGCTGCATATACAGACATCCTAAATTACATCCAGAAAAAGGTTATCCAACTCACAGACAAAAAAATCACTTATAGACACACTCCTGTATCTGGCCCACAGACATGCTGTCTTCTCTCTCTACCTTTTCTACTGCTACTATGATTATCTTTGCTCTTTGGAGCAGGCTGGGCTCATGTTGCTTCCATTCAAGCACTCGTCTCATTCATCTCTCCTCCTCTCATCATGCTTGTTATGTTCAACACCCCAGATTTCACTTGAATCCCTACACCCAGGCTTTCTTTCCCAGAACATTGGTCCTCTGGAATTCTTTTCCTGCTCTAATCTTTCCATCAGGTGTTGACTTGTAAGGTTCAAGAAGAACATCAATCTTATCCATCTAGGAGGGCCTGCAAAGAGCTGAAGTCCTGACCCTTCCTCCAGATGCAGCAAGTAACAACAAATTTAGATTGACTTTTAACAATTCTATACAGTCTCGCTGAATAGCCAAAGTTCATCACCCCAAACTGGTTCATTTAAAAATCTGAAATTAAACTTTCCAAAATTAGAAATTGTAGTATATTGCTTTCAATTGAAATTCAATTACCACCAGCTGAGATTGCTGCAGAGGAATTGTCAGGAAAGCAAACATATTTTGTTCAGTGCACATTTAAATAACCTTTACCTGTTCAATAGCAGTTGTGTTTCTGAGTTGCTAAATTCATCTCAAACCACCATGAAAATATGCTTCCTTCTTAATATAAACTGCTTTGTTAGTGACATACTAATTCTAGTAAACCCATCTTGTCCTATATTAACTATACTAGTACAGAACCCGTTGCTTTGCTGATGGAAAAATAAAATTTAATAACACTTTTTTAACTTGAATTTATTATGTTTATATGCCTACACTATTGATAATTTAGTTCATATTTTGCTCTCCCATGCCTACATTTTGTGATACCGTCCTTGTTGCTGATCTTTATTTTTCACCAACACACACTGATTTGCACATACATCTTTCTTCAGTGAACTATTTATCTATATACTATATACAATGTTCCTGGTGATTTTTGTTTTTCTTCTTCGTCACGTGGTCAAGATCTTGTAATTCGCAAAATCTCACTTTGATTAGCGAATACTTTCATGTGGTTTGGATCTCCCATTCGACATAATGCTACATTGAATTGTCCATGGGTGAAGATAGGTGAGGGTAGGTAGAGTCCAAACTTGCTTAGACTCTGTCCTTGACTCTTATTGTCATTGCAAAAAACAGGCCTGATAGGAAATTGTCGTATTTTCAGCGTGAACGGTAAATCCGCATCTGACGCTAGCAAACACATTCTTGGTATCAAGATAATAGTTCCATTCTCTACGCCACCGAGTTTCTTTGCAGTGATCAAAGTTTACCTCTTCATTGATCCACGTTCATAAGTAGCATTATAGGAGCACCAACTTTCAAATTAATAATGTGAGAAGGTAATCCGCTGATATTCAGTGAGTTTAGGAATTCTTGAGGATAAAGAGCAGTTTGATAATATTCAGCAATGATGCTGTAGCAATTGCCATTGCATTTTGTTTATGAACGTAAGGAAGGATTAAAATCAGGAGGAATGTTTTACCAGTACCTCCTGGTGCACACACACACACATGCACACAAACGACCAAAAAAAAATAACTATACATATCTTTCAAAACTTCTTAGTTACAATTGTGACAGTCTATCTATCTTTCACACACACACACACTATCTCTCTCTCCCCACCTCTCTCTCTCTCACACACACACACAAACTCTATTTCTCTCTCAACAACAACTTTTTCTCCTCCCCTTCACTATCTCTCTCTCTATATATCTATCTACCTTTCACATACACACACACACTCTCCCTCTCTCCTGCTCTCTCTCTATCACACACACTTTATTTCTCTCTGAACAACTTTTCCTCCTCTCCTTCACTCACTCTATCTATCTATCCATCCATCTATCTATCTATCTATACGACGATGGTGACGCGTATATTTCTGTGTGTGTGTGTGTGTCTGTGTGTGTGTATGTGTGTATGTGTGTGTGTGTGTATGTGTGTGTGTGTTTTTTTCTGTGTCTTTCAACATATAGGAAACACAGGGATAGCTGCATTTTTAAAAATTACTTTCACTTTGAACAACAACTTTTCTCCTCCCCTTCTTTTAAAAATACATAGTGACGTATATTTTGATTCCTTCCCTTCATTCTCTCCCTAGTATAGATATTGTTATAGATGTAGATACATTGTACACATTATAGTATAAATTTGTAAAATACAAAAATCAAGACATAGGTTTGGAATAAATTAATTTGTATACAACTCGAGAAAACCAAAAAAAAAGATTATTCTGAATCATTGCTTTGAAAGTTATTTGTTCGACACGCTAAGAAAACTAAATCATCGTTGTTCAAAACCAGTGGGAAAACTTTCCTTATAGGTACATGAATGCAACGTCATTGCGATAATTCACTTGTTAAACAAAAACTTTTGCAGAAAAACAATTCAATAAGTTTCTGTTCGTTTGTATAACATAACAACATAAATACCTTACTAGAAAGAAAGTAGCAGGCCTGGAAATAGAAAAGTTAAGTGCAACTGCTCACTGTGTAAACTTAAAATTGAAATTGTTTACTAATAATTTATTTTCAGTGCAAAGAAAATAATGCATCGCAGAAAAGTTTAAAAAATATTAAAGACACGTATAAATATACTCTAAACCTAGACAGAAATATAACATGAAGAATTTTCCCAAAATAGACAACTAGTACAAACAACTACATTGTATCCAGACAAATAATATACTATAGTAACAATATACTCTTCACACATATATATTTTTCCTTTCTAATCTAGGCACAAGGCCTGCAATTGTGTGTGTATGTAGGGGGATGCTATTCGATCACATCGATCCAAGTGCTGGATTTGTACTTATTTTATCGACCTCGGTGGCATATGAACTTAGAACATAAATCCGGAACAAAGGCCACTGTCTTTTCCGGAGTGCTAACAATTTTGCCGCGTTGATGTTCACATATGAAATGGTTTTAGGAGTGAACACTGATGCAATATTTAAATACAGAAAAGTTTGGGTGAACTAATCAGAAATAAATTTAGAAAAAAATATTTCTAAAGGATTAATTTAGTTTTCCATGACCTGCTGAATATACTGATATCAAACCTGCTCAAAAGATATTATGAATCTAACCAGAGACTTTAGAGTCAATAAAATAACATGTCTCCCGGAAAGAAGCAATTTCATGTTAACTTACGAGTGATTCGATGATCCATTATATATATATATATATATATCCTTTACGGAACAGTTAATTACCCGTAGCTCATATAGTTACATAAAACGCCGAGCTATATTACGCGCAAATTCACCACTGACCAAGACTATCGAAATGTAGAAATGTATGTATGAAATATCGGTCATCGTTGGTGAATATGTATTTCACCTTCCTATTCATCATGCCTCGTACTACGTATTGTAAATCAAGAGTGGGTCGACTGTTATACTGCATCTTGTAGCATAAAAGCGTTTCAATTTATTAGGGGGTTCTCTCTGAGCTGTAATCGATATATCGGTATAGATTTGTGGACAGTGAGCATGTACGGGCGCTCTCTGTAAAATATGTCCACCTACATCTCATTTCTTTGACAGAGCTGCAGTCTTAATTCAAGTAAATTATAAGACACTACGTTTCACAACTGAAACGTTATGAAGCACTCACGGCTTCTGCAAAGTCATTTCGCCGACTCGAAGACATCAGTCATTTTGCTAAATGGAATTTCCACGAAAACACATTGCAGAGAACGGGTGATTGAGAAAAACGACAATGTATTCAGAAAAATTGTAAGCGTCGATATGAATCCACTATTTGGTGTGTTCCGGAGGACTTCCTGTCATGGACAATTCATAAATTCTTGAACTCACTGCTGTAACAATGCAGTTTAATTCAAACATTACAGCCATCGAGATGGTATCAATCAGGCCTGAACAATATGCGTGCCGAGAGACGAATGTTTCAGTGTCCAAGATTTTTCTAACCTGTGCAGATTCAATTTGTTAGCCATCAAGGTTATTAGTAGGTAAAAACTATATGCCATGAATGGCTTTATTTTACTTATTTACTAATTCCAGTTTGAGGTCATATATGTGTTGTCATAGAAAAGCATTCTTTCAGAACGTAGATTGCCCTATATTTCGTCTTTCCCAGGTATTCACGTACTATTTTATAGTATTTCACTCGATGATGCAGTTACGGAACAGTTACTGATTATTGGCGATGAGGTCAGAAATGCAGCTACCTGTAACGTTGCCCAGTGTTCAACTTGATTCTCAACTGCCGATATTGACTTTATCCTACTATTAATTAACGCATATCAATGTTGATAAGGTTTCTATTGATGTGCATGAGTACGTAATAGTATCAGTACTACTAAAAAAATGCATCTCACAACGATATTATCTTCAAAATTTCTCCAGTCGAAACCGACACTGGCATCTAAATTGGGATTGTATTCGTAAGTGAATGTTTTAGTTTATTGCTCTTCTCTCACTGTTACAACTGCAATTATTGCTGTTAGTTTTAACTCCATTGCCTTTCTATCACCGTCATTGTTGTACGTGTTCTTAAATAGAACTGCTACAGTTTTGGCAACGTTAATAGAAATGCTTTCATCTTTACGTAGTATGTATTCTTATCTTCAAACAAAAGGTTGTAATAATAATAATAATAGTAGTAGTAGTAGTAGTAGTAGTAGTAGTAGTAGTAGTAGTAGTAGTAGTAGTAGTAGTAGTAGTAGTAGTAGTAATAGTAGTAGTAGTAGTAGTAGTAGTAGTAAGGCGGGGAGCTGGCAGAATTGTTGGCACGGCGGGGGGAAAATGATTAGCGGCATTTAGTCCGTCTCTACGTTCTGATTTCAAATTCCACCGAGGTCGACTTTACCTTTCATCCTTCGGTGGTCGAATAAATAAGTACCAGTTTAACACTGGGGGGTTGATGTACTCGACTACCTCCCCCCCGAAATGGCTGGCCTTGTGCCAAAATTGTTGTTGTTGTTGTTGTTGTTGTTGTTACTGTTTTGTTCGCTCTCAGTTACTAATACTTTCTTTGGCACTGAATGTTTGACATGATTATATGAACATTTTGCAATATTTTAAATGGTTTCCCTGTTTCGATGCTTTTCTTTCATTTTACTTTTGCGATTCCCACAATATTCTTTACTATTTCGATATCTAGAACCTACAAATTTTCTGTGTAACAAAAATAAAGGAAGAGAAGAGTGAAATTGATATCAGATGCTAGGCTGTAGATATACAGAAAACGATAATGACAGTGCATGAGTATGTTTCCCGAAGACTTGAAGAAGATAGTAACACTGACATGAAGCGAAGCTTCTCTTGGACACGTGACCGTTACATCACATCACACTTGAAGGTTATGCATTTGAAATCCAAGAACAGGAGATTACTACTAAATACGTAATCAACAAAAGAGACAGTGAAGCCCTTAGAGGTTCAAGATGCAACCGAAATTGTAGATTATGTCATATTTCTGTGGAAGACATCACACATGTGATTAGCAGCTGCCCCAAAATGTCATCAACCTCCCTATATGACATGACGTTGTCGCAAAAACAATATACAATGCCATTCGGAAAAAAAGACTATCCTGGAGTAAATATTGAATACGTACACAAATATTAGCACAAGGAATTCTGGTGGAAAATTCTCATCAAAATATCTGTAAAGCGTAAACATAACAGGCCGGATATTTTTGTATGGGACAGACAAAAAAAAGTATGTACTGTCATAGAGGTCAGCTATCCTACAACCGTGAATATTTCTTTGAAAATCAAAAAGAAAGAAGATAAATATGGACAACTGCTTTGAAACATCCAGCTTCTTACAAATTTACATTTATACCAACAATAATTGGAGCACTTGGTTTTGTAAGTAAACTCTTAACTGTCAGTCTGAATAATCTTGGATTTTCGGAAAAAGAAATCAATCAAATGACTCACGCTTTACAGATACAATCTGGGAGCGGAACAGTAAAATTATTCAAGACATTTCTCGGATTTAAAATGTGATATTGTTTTTGTTATCTACATTCCAATGATGGCGCTTTGTATCTTTGTTAGAAACCAACTCCTTAAGAGGAAGAATTAAAATGATTAAAAATAGAAGAGGAACATACATACAAGCATACATACATACATGCATACATGCATACATGCATACATACATACATACATACATACATGCATACATGCATACATGCATACATGCATACATGCATACATACATA
>JAOPUL010007422.1:67709012-67719738 GCA_027564515.1 Octopus rubescens
ATAGACTGGAGTCTGGTGCAGCACCCCAGCTTGCCAGTTTCCAGTCAAACCGTCTAACCCATGCCTGCATGGAAAAAGAGACGTTAAATGAATGATGATGATGATATGATGGACTTCTTTCAGTTTCCACTTAATCACAAAGTTTTGGTCATAGAAGATACTTGCCCAAGGTACCAATGTGACTGATAAATGACACTGTTAATCATCATTAAATTTCATCTAAATAAACCACTCCCTGACTTATCATTTATCAAACATTGTCATCTCTCATTCTCTTTTACCACTACTACAACTTCCTCGGCTCCATCCAACCTCTAACTGCCATATTTAATTTAAATCTACTTAGTTTCTTTACATCCTGTCACCCCACTTCTAATTAATTTTGTAGATGAATCAGTTTAGTTCATGTAATTAAAACTCCCAAAATAATCATTTATACAACTGATGTACGCTAGACCTAAAGATAAATACAAACAAACGTTGCAACAGATCCAATTTTCTTTCACTTAGCAAGGATTAAAGGAACATTATTGATCAACATTTCAATATGAATGTTTACATGGGTTAGATAGGTCTGCAACAATTTGACAATCATTTGTACAGAGATAGTGATGAAATAAACAATTTTATACTTGTTGAAAACAAAAAAAAATTTGGAAATATGACAATTGCGAGAGAAAAAAAAATGTAAGTAAAGAAAATAATTGGTTTCTAGATAATAATGTAGAATGAACTTACCACTTAGGTCTAGTGTTAGATCTAACAAGGGGTGACATCCCTTCACGGTACAAGGATTTTGTTTTGCTGAAATTCACAATATTGAGTATGACTCTCTGAAAGAAAAGAAATATTTTACTTGAACAATGTGTCCATCATTTATAATGTATACACAAATGTAGAACAGTGCTAACTATAAGATAGTCTCAGAAAACTACACTTTAGAAACTTAGTGTATAAAAATACAGCACACTCCAAATGATATCATCAGACAATTTCATTATTATTATTATTATTATTATTAAGCACACCGTAAAAAATGACCCGGAGCTACCAAGTCAATGTGATGAATAATGGAGTAGATCCAAAGTGCCGATTCTGTAATGATGAGATTGAAACAGTGGACCACATAATATCTGGATGTAAAGTTTTGACCAATATCTACACTGGTTAATATGTTGGCATTATAAAAGCAAAACTGTTGACAAGTGGTATAAGCATCACCCTGAGGCTGTAACTGAGGGAGAAAATGTAACAACTCTTTGGGACTTTCCACTACATGAGGTGTATATGGGTGGAACCAGTGACTGGATAAGGTGAGTGGTTAAGTGAGTATGCATGATTACAAAAGGAGAGTGGGAGATGGAGGGGGAATGTAGTAAGTGTTGAACATGACTTTCAAGACTTTGCATGTCATCTACATTCACACCCCATGTTTCACTACCATGTTTCACTACCATGTAGGATATAGTATATATAATTAGTTAGACAGTATAATAAAGTATGTATAATAGGTGACAGCGAAAGAGAACATGTATAATTGATTAGACAATGGAACACATATATATATGGTGAAGAGACGATGGAACATTTTTTCACTGTGTGTGAGAGAGAGAGAGAGACAGAGATGTGGTGATACTGTAGAACTGGAGAGATGGTGGAACATTTTAAGTACAATTATTGAGACAGTAAAAGACTGGCACATTGACATATTCTTGTGGTGTATGAATCACACATATACTCTACTATGGGTAAAAATTGAACTGTATTTTGAACTGCATGTGTGTGTGTGTGTGTGTGTGTGTGTGTGTGTGTGTGTGTCTGCATCCACTTAAGCCATCATAGTAATATGTAAGATACCAATGAGTTCCTGTAGCTTAGCTTAGGTCATGCTATAATACAAACTTGTGAAACTAAGGGCTCATTATACGTACTTATTCGAAAATCAACATATGCTGGTTGATATAATAACAAACTGATAACTAGATTCAATACATAAAGCGTTAACGATGTTCACAATAATGAAATCAGTCACAACGTTACCATAATTTAGGTAATTTAAACCAGAAGTAAACCAGAATTATAGCAGTTCAATCTCAGACTAACTTCATTAATTACCTACAACTTCATTATGAAAGTTGTATTTCAATTTAATTAACAAATTCTTTAGTAGAAGTTATTATTACAGTTAACAATGATAAAGGAGACTAGTTGTTATCTCTTGCTAATGTAATGTTAAACATAACATAAGATTTTATTCCGTGAATAGGACTTTAACACACCACAAATTAATCTGATTGAGCAAGCATATGACCAAATTTTCCAACCATGACCATCCTATCTATTTTTCAGTTATAGTCTATACTACAGTATTTAGGGTATTCTTACCAGTCATTAATGTTCAATGCAGGTGAATATTTTTTTTCTCAAAACTAAAATAAACTAGACAATATTAAATATATTAACAAAAGCATAACACCTTTATGAGTTTACTAATATTCCTGAACAAGTACCAACACTACCTCACCAAGGAAACAAAGAAAAAGAAAAAAAAGTGGGCAGAGGGATTAAGCAGCAGCAGCAGATAGGGGAGAGTAACGGGTTGTACACCCCAGAACAAATGGCATGTTTAGCCATGCCTCGTGGACATTATTGCAAAGGCATTGCCATGGAGAATGACCATTGACACTCGCTGCAGCAGCTGCCCCACCTCACACAGCTTCCTTTCTCAGACAAGCCACAGTTATCTAGATTTTGCAAAGGAAATCAGCAGTGCTGGGTCCAAGAACACCTGAGGTCTTAATGGTGACCAGCACAAACTGGTAGCAACAAGTCAAGTTCCGGCATTTGTTTATCTTTCTCAACACCTGATTCATGTAGCAAACGCTAATTTGAAAGCCAGAACTATTTCTCCAAACAATCACGAAGTCAGAAATTTTCCGCAGGAAGTATACTGTATATGAGGTTCTAGTATTCATACATCAGAAATATAAGTCAAAAGAAATGGCCTCAAGAAGGAATAGAAACTATGGTGTGGATTTGATTTACCAAGATCATACAGCTAAATGATAAAATTGGCAAAAGTTTGAAATATTAACTAATTAAATTTCATTGCAAGGCAAATATCTTTAGAGACAATTTACAGAAGAACACATCTGAATAATACCCCACAAGTCTTTTATGATAATAGCCAGCAAATCACCTTCTTCACCTTAGAAGATTAATAAGAAGACGGTGCTTTGAATCATTCTAGGTTAGAAGTAGTGCAGAGAATGAACATTATCCAGAAGTAACATTTTGAGATAATTATCTCAAACAGTTTCTAATAGTAAAATATAGAATATTTCAAACTCTTCCTAAAAGTGCCGTGGTTTCTAAGATTATAGAAATGAACAGTCAATTGTTACTACAGAGCAGAGTTAGAAGATATCTTCTACACTTCTTATTCATTTGATCTTCTAAAGAGAATCTTATCTTTTTAATGTGGTTGTGTATTTTTTTATCCTTCACTATTGCATATTAGCAAGATGAGTATATTGGTAGAGACATGTAAAGGGAATGAAGGGGTTTAAGAAGTTCTTGGCACAGAAGAAAGCAAAAAAAAAAAAATATTTGAGATGAAGTATTTAGTCAGATCTTTGAACATTAGACATCAAAAATTAGATAAGATTCCAGAATAAATAAAAATACTGCTCTACAGATCTTTCTACAAACTGTAGCAAATTTCTCCTGTAAAGTGGGAAAACCATATTCTTTGGTATGCTAGCAAAGAGAACTCATGCCCATAAATTTAATTTATGGCTGAATTTATTAAGTTAATTCTCCTAAGTATTAATCTGGGCATTAGTATATCTAAGCAACCAGTATATTTAATCATGAACAGCAGCATCAACAGCTGACAAGCAGTAGATATGACACAACCATATCCAGCAGCTCATCAGCTCAGTGGTAACATGACAACCCTTACAGCTTTGTCAGAGTACACTGTCAATGGTGAAGCAACTTACGGTCTGGAGCTTCACAGCCAGCAATTTTTACAGTTTTACAATCTTCAGCATCTGTTGCAAAAACAGAGCAGTCAGAATTGTCTCCAATGAGAAAATATTGCACTACTTTCCAGTGGGATTCCATTGAATGCAGAGTCAGTAGGCCCTTTTAGCCCTGTCTTGTCAAGGACATAGCAGCCTCTCTAGTGCTGGTGTCCAATACAATGCACCCAGTTCACTCTGTAAAATGTTGGTGTTAAAACGATCCTCAATCCATAGAAATCTTGCTAAAATAAAACTGAGTAGCAAGGTGTGGTTCTTCAGTCCTGCCTAGGAGAGCAGTAACTCTGAATGATATACTCAAATATTGACGATTTATTTGACCCATACCAGCTTTAAAAAAAAACAGATATAAAATAATAATGCTGACATATAAAAAGGCACATGGCCTTCTGGTAAGGATAATGAACACACAATCATGTCCTTGAGCAAGGAATTTCATTTCATGTTACTCAAATTCTCTCGGCTGAAAATAAGTACCAGCAACAGCTGGGAGTTAACTTGCACTCGACTGGGGTTCCATCTAAGAGGAGTTTTGTAGTCTCAGTGATTTCATACCTCAGAAACCAACAGAAGCTCTGACCTAATGTAGGCTTGAGGCAGACATTAACCATTATATATTTACACTGAACTAAATATACCATGACAGTGCCACATCGTGATGGCACCATGTAAAAAGCACTAGCACCGAGAGTCCTGTGCTGGTGGCACATTAAAGCACCCAGCATACACTATAAAGTGGTTGGTGTTAGAAAGGGCATCCAGGTGTAGAAACCAAGCCAAATCAGACTGGAACCTGGTACAGCCCCCCCAGCTTGCCAGTTCCAGTCAAACTGTCTAACCCATTCAGCATGGAAAATGGATGTTAAAGGATGATGATGATGATGATGATGATGATGATGATGATGATGATGATGATGATGATGATATTAATAGCAAGAATAAAATTCTTAAAAATGATGAAAAAAAAAGACTAGCAAAAACGCCTACAGAGATATTATCAAGAATGCATATTTATCTTTTACTTGTTTCAGTCATTAGACCATGGCCATGCTGGGGCACCACCTTGAAGAATTTTACTTGAATGAATTGATCCCAGTACTTTTTTTAAGGCCTAGTACCTATTCTATCGGATCCTTTTGCTGAACCGCTAAGTTACGGGGACCTAAACATACCAACATCAGTTGTCGAGTGGTGGTGGGGGACAAACAAAGGCGCAAAGACACACACACATATATAAATATATATATAATAAATGAATGAGACGGAAGATGGAGTATAAGGGTCTTTACTTATCACGACAATCGTTCAACCCATCATGCATCGATTCTTCACTGGTGTGATACTGTACAACTGGTTGCTGCACATCCCTCAGTGCAGATGTGTCTCTTCAAGTGATTTTACAAATAGTGTCGCATTGAATAAACACCGTTTCGCTTCGTTTAGCTACAGTATGCTGTTGCGGACTATAGCTCTTAACCATTGGGCTTCCTGAGTAGGAATGTCGAGAGACTGATACCGTTTCATTGTTATCACGTCAGTGACAGGGAGGGAGTGTATAAGAACAGCGAACAGAACGTGTACATAGAGTAAAAAATTATACAATTATGCATACGTTCACATATGGAAACCTCCGTACACACAATTGGGGTCTTTCACACACACATATACACACACGCACACACACACCTGCTCACACAGTTAAGTAGATGCGATTAAGTTGATATGGCTAGTCTGTTTGGTGGTAAATCAGTCAGTGCTCCCTGTTGCAGTGGGTAGGCCTTTGACATTCAGTGTAAGTACTTATCTTTCACAGCCATTATACATAGATACACATACACCCACATATATATACCCCCGCACGCTTACACACATGCACATACAGACGTATATACACACATACACACACACACACACAGCCATCCACACTGATGCACACACACATACACACGTGTGGGTACAGAACCCATTCATACAAGCACACGTCTATGTGTAAGGCACTCTCGTAGTCTCATACGTTCACACTCCTATGTATATATACACACATCCACACTGGCAGGCTTCAATTCATGGTGTGCTGGACACACAGACACACAGACACACACACCGATCTTGTAAGTGTTGAGATATTTAATACTGGACAATGTAATAAGCAATATAATAACAAAAAAAGTATGATAAGATGAAAAAAGTACAATAAGGTGATGTAATACATCGATGGAACGGTATAATATAGGATTAACCGAGCATAGGGTTCGTGCACTGCATTCATGCCTTTATCCAAGTTTTGCCAGACGAATTTACACATACACACACACACACACACACACACACACACCTGTACTGTGTTCCATAGAGCATGTCAGGTAATACTAGACAATGCAATAGACAATATAAAAGTCAATACAATAGAACAATGTACAGGTAAAATACAACATTAATACAGCATTCGTTTCATGCACTTATCTTATGTTCCAACACCACTGTCCGTTTATGCATATATTTTGGATCGGCTGACCACTCTTGTGTGTTTGTGTATAGTTCAGGCATAGTGGTATTGCGCGTCTATGGGTGTTGTTTGAATGAACAGTTCATCTTTCAGATCTGTGGAGTATCCCTGTGCTGTCTTTTCTGTAATGTGTATGCTAGGGTGTTAACAGGTTGGGTGAAGCTTCAGTTACTTTGCTTGACGACCTAGGTATTCTGTAATTGATGAGGCTTCATAAATCTGTAATTGATGCTTGATAGTTAATGGTCAGGTCTGTGGTTGTATCAAGTTGTGTCTATCATATTGTGCAAAGGTGCATTTATTAGCATGCAAACATTGTATTAGCCATTCTGGAAGCCTGTTAATGATCCTTTCCCTGGTCAACAAAATGCTTAACGATTCCTCAGAGCATAGTCTACACCTCCTGGAGAGGGCATCGTATGGTTTTGCATGTCTTGTTATGGACCAAGTCAGATCATATTTAATCTTATCTGATTTTAGTTTCCACACAAACTCAGCCAGTGATGTTGAGTACCTCTTGTTGACTTTATTGAAGCTGGCGATGTGGTTTCGATATTGATTTTTGAAGGAATCTCCAGTTGTGCCTTGAGTTCACGATGCATTTATATACAATGTTGTGACTCGTACAGAGGGTCATCAATGGGCATTTTGTTTTGTCTCTGCATGAGCATTTGTTATAGCTTGTTGTATGCGTATGTTCACTGCCCTCAGTTCTCGCCACCTTTGCAGTTTTTGTACTGTCGCTATTCCTTTTATTATTATTATTATTATTATTATTAAGGCGGCGAGCTGGTAGAATCGTTACCGCGCCGGGAAAAATGCTTAGCAGCAATTTTCCCGACTTTACGTTATGAGTTCAAATGCCGCCGGGGTCGATAAAGTGAGTACCAGTTACAGACTGGGGTCGATAACATCGACTACTCCCCTCCCCAAAATTTCGTGCCTTCGTGCCCAGTATCGAAAGGATTATTGTTGTTGTTATTATTATGTGGCCTTGCCAGGTTGGATATCATTGCTAATGCTCATCCTGCCATTATCGCTATTCCTGTTATTGTTATTATTATGTGGCCTCATACGTCATCTTCAACAGGAAAGTCCATCATATATATATATATATATATAGAATATTATTATGTGGCCTCACCAGATTATTATCGATCGAGTTGTTAATCTTGGTCGTGTCATTATCGCTGTTATGCACTATATAGTTTCCTTGTTTCCTTCCTTTGAGCCCGTACTAATTATCATAGCGTACTATTTATTTATTTATTTTCTATTCTTTTGCATTTCATTGACATCATATTTTCTATTCTTTTGCATTTCATTGACATCACCAAAAGATGTCATGACATAAGATATATATGTTCTTATTTCTGCAACGAGTTTATTTATTTGTTTATTTTTTTGTTTTTCACTATCTAATGTAAGCATCATTATTTTGAAAATATTTTTTATTAGAATAATATTCTTAATTTTATTACTAACGACATTCTTGTAAAGCGTTCTTATATTGAGATATTTTCTTAGTTCACTTAAGATTTTAGTCAATTATGTTTTGCCTTGATAACGTCTGCTTAGCCTGTATTTTCAGATATATTTATCTGAATAATATTTTCTATTTGTAAACATGTTAATCTGACAGAAAAAAATTGTTGGCTTATTTTACCGACCTCAAATGTATGAAAGGCAAAGTCGATCCCGTCGGAAGAAATTCCACAATGCATTTTCTCCGGCTTGGTAATGATTCTGTTTGCTCATCGCCATATATATTCTTCATACTCACTGAACTTTTGCAATCTGCACCCTTATATATACCGAGTTTTAACAATATATTCCCTTATACGTTCTTTTATTTTCGAAATTTTATAATATACTTCCTGTATTTCTTGAATTTACCCAATATTCTCTCTTGTATTTGTCTCCTTTTATGCTATTCACTGATTAAAACTGGGCATGTCTACCTGGGACTATAGACAATGGAGGTGAATGCTACAAAGAAAATGGCTCCATAGGGAAATTGTTCCCAGAGCCTCTACATAAACTTCACTCGACCTGCTAGAAATTCTATTCTATTTTTCTAGGCCTTTTCCCCATAAGTGGGGGTAGCCACGGCAAGACACACACCAAGCATCCCTGTCACCTTCTTTGTCTAATTCTTCGTCTAATTCAAGGACGAGCGGCGTTCCATGCTCGGGTCAAGGCATAGAACGGAAACCCTCAATATCAGCAGCGAGCCTCCCGCCGCATCATGCTGGTACTGTACCCCTTGAGCAAAAACAAACACATTCAACCGTTCACAAACACTCTCCAAATAATCCTATCATTTACAAAGTCTCTTACCTATCTCACTCCAGAACCTCTAACCATCAAGGCCTTTTTCACTCCATCCATCCACACAAAACGAGGCCTCCCTAGAAATAGCAACCAAAATTCCCTCAATTCAGGAACAGCTGTATTAAACCAACAATTGGACGAAAAACGATATACAAAAAGTGTGGAATGGTCTCGGCTGGAACATCATTTTGTTGGCTCACAGCTCATTTGAGACTAAATAGCATCCATCTCAGGTAGAATATGGTGATATTTAACATGATAAATCCATTTTACACCTCATTTTTATCTCCTCACTCTTCTGCCTTGACAAAACATAACATATTTCACAAATATCTCTTCCTCTCTCTCATCTCATCACATCTCATTTCATCTCATCTCATTTCTTTCTCTCTCTCCTCTCTCCTCTCTCTCTCCTCTCTCTCTCTCCTCTCTCTCTCTCTCTCTCTCTCACACACACACACACAAATCTTTCTCTCTTATCCTTCTGTTTCTCTCTTTCACCTTACATTCTTTCTACCACTTCCTCTTGTTGGTTCTCTATTTCTCTCTACTTCTCTTTTTCCTTCCAACCCCTCTTCCTTAGTCTCTCTCTCTCTCTCTTTCTTTCTCTCTCTCGTTCGTTTTCTCCTTGTTTTTTTCTCTCTTCCTTTTTAGCGCCTTCTACCCCAATGCTCGAGTCTTACTCTCGACGTATGTTTATGTAGAGGTGTTGGTGGTGAAAAATTTTTGAAAATAATGATGTTTGAGGTGAGGATAGATGTGGATAGTGGCGGTGAGAGGTAGGCGTGGTTGGAGGTAGGAGTGAGGGGAGGTAGAGGTTGTGGGAGTTAGGAGTGGTGGTGGTGGTGGTGGTGATGGCGTTCGTTGTGACGCCAGTTATATGACGGTAATTGTAGTGGTGGTGGTGGTGGTGGTGGTGGTGGTGTGTGGTGAACCATTATGATAGCAAACCGTTATGATGGTGGTGATGTAGGGCGTGGGGATGGTGTTGGGTATGGTTATTATTTATTCTTTCTTTCCTTCTCGCGATCTCCCTCTCCCTCTCTCCCTTTCCCTCTCTCTCCCTCAGTCTCTCTCTCTCTCTACCTATTTACTCGTTGTCGGAGGGTTACAGTCAATATACGAATGTACATAATGTTGAGCTGGTACCGGTGGGTGGGCGGCCTTATAATAATAATAATAGTAGTAGTAGTAGTAGTAGTAGTAGTAGTAGTAGTAGTAGTAGTAGTAGTAGTAAAATGATATACTACCATAATGCAAATCCTCCGAATAACTTGTCTTTCAGTTATTTGAAAAGGCATCTATCATAAAGAGAGTTATGAAGACATCAACGTTTTATATTGTTCCATCAAGTGTTTAGAGACCAGCATGTACGCCTGACCTATTCAAAACTATGTTCTTCTATGAAGAAAATAACAAAAAAAACAATAAATAAAAATATTATATTCGAATATGATGTCTGGCAAATAGTAGAAAAAAAGAGGTGTTTGCAAGAGAAGTAGTTTTGCAAGCATGGTAAATCCTAGAGTTCTTGTGATCAGAAATATTCTGCGAGATGTGTTTCTCTTACAAATTATGCTTTTACGTATGCAAATTATTATTGTTATTATTGTTGTTGTTGTTGTTTTTGTTTTTGTTGTTGTTGCTGTTGTTGTTGCTGTTGTTGTTGTTGTTGTTGTTATCATTATTATTAATATTATTATTATTATTATTATTATTATTATTATTATTATTATTATTATTATTATTATATTATGTTCTGATTTCAAATGCCGCCGGGGTCGACTTTGCTTTTCATCCTTCCGGGGTCGATAAAGTGAGTACCAGTTACGAACTGGGG
>JAOPUL010007422.1:67814083-67825847 GCA_027564515.1 Octopus rubescens
CACACACACACACACACACACACACAGATATATATATATATATATATATATATATATAATGTATTAATTTGTAATTACATACATACATATTTAGTTTTCGCCCGCACCGGTACATTAATTTTCACGATTCGTCGATGCATCAGATAGCCATGTATGATTACCATAAAAGGCAAGCGGCAATCTCATATGTCGATGGTTTCTGACCTACTCACAGATTAACACAAATTAGCCAAAGATTCTCATGCATGGAACGCTGGAATAATCAAGTATGGAAAATCAATTTCTCACGTGTGAAACACGCATCCTTGACTTTACAGAAAAAAACAAAATTTCCAGAGTAATGCTTTGACAGGTTTATTAAATGCCATGTATATATCGGTAGTGATAGTAAAATAGAATTGGTATTTATTACTTTCCACGTTGCAATCTGAAGAAAAAACAGTTTCAAAAACAAGGTTCCTCAACACACTATAAACTGGTCTATAAAACTACATTCCGCAGTTAATGGGAATCAAATTTTGATTGGTTATATCTCATTTCCACTGTAAAATGGTTAAACTATTGTTCAGTTTTCTCTCTTTTCATTTCGAATTTTTTTTGAGAAGTTCTGTTTCGTAGTGCAGGAAGGAACAATACCTATGATGTTGACTGAGCTTCGTGGGTAAGCTGTGTGTTGGGGGTGTGGGCGTGGACAAATATTAGTTAACCTTCAGATTGTTTGAAGCTTCAACATAAGTTTTCCATTTTACTTTTCGAAATCCACTTATACGAAATAATTTAGAAATCTGGACGTTGATGGAATTTTTTGAAATTTTTGTAATCTTTTAACTGTTTTACTCTTTGGTCTGCGGCCATGCCAGTGAACTACTATTAAGGGTTTAATTTAATCAAATTGGCTCTAGTACTTATTTTTCTGTGTCGGGTAATTATTCTATGTACTCCAAGCTATGACCGCCGTCAAATATGAACGATTGTAAGAATTCTTTCTATACTAGGCACGAAGGCCTGAATTTTTTTGGGAGGGGAGTAGTCGATTTTATCGACCCCAGTTCGTAACTGGTACTCACTTTATCGACCCCAGAAGGATGAAAGGCAAAGTCGACCCGGGTGGCATCAGAACGTTAAAGTCGGAAGAAATGCCGCTAAGCATTTCTCCCGGCGCGGAATCGACTCTGCCAGCTCGCCGCCTTAATTTCAGCAAATATAATGACCTTGTAAGTGGGTGTTCTGCAAGTAAAGCCCTACCAAGGATTCTACAAAATTAGAAGAGTTCCTAGCAGGGGAACAAAAGCCTAGGTTGCAATTTTGGTGATAAGTGAGCTTACAGGATGTGCGATAAATACAACAAAAACATCTTTTATTTTTCTAGTTTTCAATCTTGTAGCTTTTGTAAGTAGAATTTCTGTGTTTACAACAATAGTATCCAACTGATCCACTTGGAGGAGTTCAGGTTTGAGATTTAGATTGTGAAAAAAATTCATCATTCAATCACTCACTCAACCAGGTTATTATATATGTTTGTGCTAAAGTATATTTGATACTAAAGAAGTGAGGATAATATTAGAATTTCAACCAATTTGCTAGATTATGTAAGTTCAAGAGTTGAAGGCAATTGTGCAGTAGATTGTTGAATGGTGTAATCCCTTGATGAGGTAACGGCCAAGCAATTCTACACAAATGAAATATGATTTGCGTAGATAAAAGTAAAGGTTAGATTTATAGAAGGAAGGGAACCTATTGTATGTGTCTGAAGACTCAATATTTTGGCCAGAAATATGAATAACTTGTAAGACAGTTCAAGATGGCAAATGTGGTATCCTCCAGGGAGAGAGAGAGCAAGAGTGTGAAAGGGTGAGGAAGTGTGTTGCTGTGTTAAAAATATTTTATCCAATGCTTTGAATGCTACAAAAACTATGTAATATGTTTATAAACACCTAATACAAACAACAAAATGTTTCTTGAAACCATACATTTTAACAACATTATAATTATTTTATTCCTTAACAATTCAGTAAAAATCTTATTTCAATTTTAGCAATTAGCTCTGGTGGTAAACTTGATGCTGAGACGAAAATTCAAGTTTATTTCTTCCGTGTGATTTTATTATGCTACAATGACCAATTATTGTAAACATTCATTTCAGAAATTTAATACCAATATAATGTTGAGTGTACAGTGTTCTTGAAATTCAATAATGTATTAGATTCTGTCTCCTCTATTTCTGACATGACAATTTCATTGACAGCATTATTTTGTTGTCATAAATAACTCATTTGATAGACAATCATCATACCATTATGAGTAAAAGACTAAAAATGTAAGAATAGTAACTGAGATGTCAAAATAATAGAGAAAAGAAGAATTAAACTTATCTTCAAAGTTCTTCAGTTCAATATTTCTGCAATTAGAACCTTATTGTATTAAGTACTAAGAATGGCTAATAGATTAAGTTTATTTTCATATCTTGTGAGAAGGCAATGTTCTAAAGTAAAGGTTAATAGTACAGAATGAGGAGGACCCCCTTTGGTCACAAGTGACCATGGGATTGCACCTAGAAAGTTTCCCTCTTAGACACAAGTTCGGGCAAGGTTGTTTGTGGAAGACCAGCAGCCGCCCATGCATACTAATCCATGCCACCGATGTTGTCCAAAGGAAAAGCAAAGGCTGATGCAGCTTGGCATCAGTGACATTGCAACTCATTTCTACAGTTGAGTGAACTGGAGCAACATGGAATAAAGCGTCTTGCTCAAGAACACAATACACAATCCGGTCTGGGAATCAAACTCACAACCTCATGACTGTAAGCCTGACATCTTAACCACTGAGCCATGTGCCTTCAAGTGTATTACTGGTATTACTGATAATAGTTTTAGTGATCATACATGAATGGAATATAAAACAGAGCTTTCAAAAAGTTTTACATAAAAATTATAAAGAAAAAAATTCAAACTTGATAAAACATTAGTTTACAAGATAAAACAGCTTTTGTGGTATGAATTTGGCTATCTCCAAACCACTGGGACCCAAATGTAATAGCTATAGTTAACAGAAATTCTGATTCATTCATACTTAAGTTTAAATCAACACTGAATAATAATATATCAAATCAAGAATTTCAATAAATAGTAAACTCTTTGATATAATTCTATATAAATAATAAACTGATATAACTGATTATGTTAAGTTTAAAACATACAAAGGTTCACAAGACCACTTAGCACCCAAGGACACTAGCATCATTCTAATTACTAAAATTAGATAGAACATGTAAATTCCTCATAAGTCTCAAAGACTTTTATGTTTTTATGTGATTTTTTTATGAAGCAAATTAGATCATTTCTCCTTTGAATAAGGACCAATAGCAAATAAATTCTCAAATTCTCTTATTCAGTGGTTCCTGAGGAAATGTTTCTTTCATTTTCATAACCCCCTCCCCCCTATAAAAGTAATATCATATATGAAGATGAAAAAGTCAGATGTCTAATAAATTTAATTTTGAATTGAATCATACAATAGTGTCGATGAACAAACTGAACTAGAATTAAATAAGTGTTTGATTCAGTGCATAAAATGCAAATAGAACTTGAGCAATTAGAAAAACTGTAAACATTGAAATCAATAAAAATTGTGAACATAAAAGTCAACAACTTCTTTGTTCCAGCTTCTCATTCATGACTTTATGAAAATGTGGAACTTTGATGCTGATTACAATCTGCAGATCTGCCTGTAGACTCAAGTGAATCCTTAGATTTTGTCTTGATAGGCTAAAGAGGACTGGTTCCAAATTCACACAAGTATCATTGCAAATAGAATGCAAACACAGTTGGTTGTCATAATCTTTCCAGGATTAGTTCTGTATATGCAGGATAATAAAGTTCTTGTGCTTAATAGAATAAACTTATCTTTAAGCGTTAGTTAACAATCTTATTCTGAAAGGCTATTTTAATAATGTACATACTTTTCCTCTTTGTCACACCCACTGAAGGACCATCATGCATCCCTATGTAGTTAAGGCACCCCTGCTTGGAACCTCTGCTCTTGTTAAATAGGGGTAATGTAAAATAAAAGCTGAGAACTAATAGAATAAAATATCCACAACAGACTTGAACTTATAATTTATGAATTCATTAATAAACAGCTTATTCACTCAGCCATTTCATATTTATAAAGAAGAAAACTAGATTACGTTATAAATATATGAGATTGTCAAGTAATCAACCAGCAACAACCTTGATAACAATTTATTTCACTAAGGCTGGAGTTTTCTCAAACACATTACAATTAATATCTTCAAAAGAATTAGCCTAAATGATAGAACAATCAAGCAGTACACAGGCATCAAAGGCCAGATTCTTAAAGTTGGTCGTATTATTATTATTATTATTATTATCCAGCAAGACATTTTCTTTGAAGCTATTTTATATACTCCATATATCAGCCACATTTCTTTAAGCATTTCTACAACCATAATTAAATTATATATCTAATTACTAGATCTTAGCACAATGACCATGTAATATACAATATACAGTAAGAGCA
This sequence comes from Octopus rubescens, assembly GCA_027564515.1. Classification (NCBI taxonomy): domain Eukaryota; kingdom Metazoa; phylum Mollusca; class Cephalopoda; order Octopoda; family Octopodidae; genus Octopus; species Octopus rubescens. The sequence continues at coordinate 67,818,623 of JAOPUL010007422.1, forward strand.
TTGAGTGTAATTCTTCAGATAGCTACCATTCTGTTCTAAGTGTACTCAAGCTCAACAACAACCAGCAAAACTTTGTTATTCATAATAAGAAGTGATGAGCTGGCAGAATTGTTAGCATGCTGGGTAAAATGCTTAGCGGCATTTCATCTGCTTTTATGTTCTGAGTTCAAATGACTCCAAGGTTGACTTTACTTATCATTTTGGGGACCAATAAAATAAATACCAGTTGAGTGCTGGGGTTGAATTAATCGACTAGCTACCGCCTCCAAAATGTTGGGCTTTGTGCCTGTAATAGAAAGGATTCTTAATAAAATGGTAGCTACCAACAATAAATTCCACCCTCTGATCCATTTACCATTATTGGCTTCAATATTTCACTGGAATTAGGCTAACGAAATGAAAGTAAAAACAAACTTTTCCCATTTCTTAGATTTTGTTTTTAAAGTGATATTCTGTTAAAAGGTTTCTGTAAAGCTGCTATAAATGACTGCAGAAGAAGTCATATGATATTAATTTGCTAAGTAAATTATATCTGTGTATGTAAAAAATGTTGACAAAATCAGGTGAGATAGCGATTTAATGTATACTTAATGTAAATCTCACAATCATTCTGTTCAGGTGAATAAAAGACATGAAATGCAAAGTGTATAATGTTTCAGAAACTGGCTTTTATAAAATGAAAACTAGAATAATATTAGAGTGGGATGGGACTGCAAAAGTTTGGAGAATAAGAAAAGGATGATAATGACTGAATAAACAAAGAACCATTCTCTCAGTTTCAGAATCAGGAGTTCATATCTTGTTTCGGATCAATATATTTAATATAGCATGAACTTGCCAATCTAGAGAAAAACAATTAAGGAACTGACCAAAATATCTAAAACATTCTTGGTTAGCTAAGCAGTTTACAGTAGTGAGATTAAACCCTCTTAAATTAGAGTATTTATGTGTTTGTACATGTTCATACATACATATATATATATATATATGAACACACACACATCCATGTATGTATAGAGAGAGAGAGAGAGATTTATACAAATCCAAAGAAAAAATAACACACGCGCACATTCATGAATACACTTCAATGTTAACTAGTTCAGGAATAAGTAATCAAACAAAGATAAATAAAAGAAGAAAAAAAAAACTACCACTCATCTCAGTCCATCACAACAACCACTAAAGTGGTTTATGACAGCTTCATGTTATCTCTTCATTAACAACCATCTGTTATTATCCACTACTTAAACACACATACATTAGCATATATACATTAACATATATATACATTGACAAAGAACTGAATCAAATCCTGCAGATTCAACCCTTATCCTTCATCAATAAGTGGCTACTTCTAGAACCAGCATCCACTGCAACATTATGATAATACTCATTTTCTATCAAGTGCTTTGTGCTTTGGCAACATAATAGTGATGCTACAGTTTACAAAGATCAGCAACACCCTTATTACTGCTAAAATATTCCTATTATTTTCAAGAACTTATGAACTTCAACACACGCACACATAACTTGTAATCAATTACATCCACTTAACAAAACCGCTTTTCACCACATGTCACTTACTTAGAAAGTGAGTGGTATTTTGCAGTCAACACAAGTGCTTGATGAGTTAGTTTGAAGCTTTTTACAGAATAATGGAGCTGCAATATTCTCAGCTAATCTTATCTACTATCATCACTACCAAACACTGCAAGAGTCTCAATAAATATTATCAAAATTACTCAATTCATTAAAACCTTTACAAAGCAGTCAAGATCTCAGTGACTTTGTCTTTTTTTTCTTCTTTTGTTTGTCACCCTTCTTTCTTTACCAAAATTTATTTCATTTCAACTGATGAGAAGTGGTTTCAAAAGAATTTCAGTATCAGCAAGAATTTAGTAGTAAGAGAATCCCCTATTGTTTTACACAAGCTATAAGTCATATAATAATTCATGTCGGAAAAGTGCAGCAGGTGACAGGACAACAAGTTTGAAATGTTACAAGTGAGAGTACTTTTGAAAAGTTTATTATTGATGAGGGAAGTCAAGAGATTTCTCAGTCGGCTGTCCATCCATTAGAAAATAGAAATTAAAATACCACAAAAATTTGACACTCACTAGTTGTGCCGAGAGATAAGCTCATGAACAGATGCATTGCCCCATGAAAAATAACATTTTTACTGAAGAATATTTCAAAATCTATACATATCATAATGTCACCTCTTGAATATTTAATGCATTATTAAACAAAGGCAATATGTAGCATTCCAGATATTCTGCAAAAATAATGGTTGCCCAAAGAGAAATCTACTTATTTCAGTCAGTTTTGTGATAGCATGGTTTTTAGCAGAATAAAAACATTAATATAAACAGAAAGAAATCAATATCTCAAACTACTGACAACTTTTATTGTTCACTTTCTAAGAAGATTCAGCAGAGTTGTATGCTACTAATCTACACAGAACAGAGAAGGTGCTCTCAAGGGAATTAGACAATTGTGAAGAAACTTTCAATTGATATTATTACCTGATCACAACACTGTCAAGTATTGTTCTGCTTCAATGAGCTGTTTATAAGCCGCAAACAATAAAAACTATCTGGCCTTTACTGCCTCTTCTTTTTCTTGCAGCTAATCTATTCAATGTTGTTCTCTTGGCCAGTCTGGTGAGCCATAATCTTCTGGAAGTGCTCGATCAATCAAGTTCCAAGAAGACCTTCCCATGAATAGGAAACATTTGAACCTAATTGTTTCATTAACATGATTACCCAAATCTAATTCCAGCTTGCGTTCTGTGACAATATATATGACAAGTTCTTTCATAATGGGAATTTACGTAAATAGAAGTTCTTATCAATGTAATATTTTAGACTTGGCTTCATGAAATCTTGATCTTTAGCATAAAGGAAAGGATAAATGCAGAATAGAAGCAAAGTAAAAATAAATAAACTAATAAATAAAAATAGTAATATATATCTTTTTTCCACACTACTAGTAAAACATGAATTATTTCTTTTCAATTCCCACTTTAAAATTCATGAAAGTCACATAAGATTAGATCAATGGTATTATTTAAGCAACTTTCACAACACATAAAGGAAGTGAAATAATTTATCCTTTAAATTTTCAACATCAATGCAACCTTTTCTTTTATACAAAATGAATAGTTATTTTCTTTGCTTCCTACAGTCAAAATTTAAAAGAGTTTTATGAACTAGAAACAATACCGCAACACTCATAACAGAATCACCATATATTTGCAATAAATGATATTGTATCAATACTATATTTCAATGACTGAAAAATGTCAGATTTGAAAAAAAGTTATATACAATGCGTGATTCTTTGGTAAGTGTGTGTGTGTGTGTGTGTGAGCATGGCTGCATGGTTAAGCAGTTTACTTTCCAACCATATGGTTCTGAATTCAGCCCCACTGCATGGCACCTTCAGCAAGTGTCTTCTACTATAGCCCTAGACTGACCAAAGCCTTGTGAGTAGATCTGGTAGATAGAAACTGAAAGAAGCCCACCATATTTATATATATATATATATAAATATATATATAGGTGCAGGCATGGCTGTGTAGTAAGAAGCTTGCTTCCCAACCACATGGTTCTCGATTCAGTTCCTCTGCATGGCACCTTGGGCAAGTGTCTTCTACTATAGCCTCAGGTCAATCAAATCCTTGTGGGTGGATTTGGTAGATGGAAACTTAAAGAAGCCCATCGTATATATATATATATATATGTGTGTGTGTGTGTGTGTGTGTGTGTGTATATGTTAATATATATGTGTGTGTGTATCTTTGAGTCTGTGTTTATCCCCCCACCACAACTTGACAACTGGTGTTGGTGTGTTTATGTCTATGTAACTCAACGGTTCAGCAAAAGAGACTGATAGAATAGGTACCAGGTTTTAAAAATAAGTCCTGGGGTCAATTCCTCCAACTAAACATTCAAGGCAGTGCCCCAGCATGGCCATAGTCTAATGACTCAAACAAGTAAAAGATAAAATGTAAGAAACCAATGGTAGCTTTACTTCACAAATAAAGAATATCTATCCACCATTGCGGTGTTGAGCACTCATTCTCATCGTTCGTAATTCATGTGTGTGTATATATATATATATATATATATATATATATATATATACACATTTATGAGCGAGTGGACAAACGACAAGAAAAGGGAACTCAATACATTTAGTAGAAGTTCCATGTATTATTCAAAACAGCCCGTAATTACACAAATTTTTTGCAGAGCACTGCACGACCGTCTGACTCATTCAGATTCTGGGTCACGACTAACAGATGAAGATATTCACAGGAAGTCCAGGATGGCCAGCGGAAGGTAGGCTGCCATTGGTCACATGGTGTTGTGGGGAATTGTATCAAAGAATGTCAGTTGGGTGGGAATAGTATCAAAGGATGCCAGTTGGGTCAAGGAGATATTTTTCCCTTTGACGAAATGGATGGGGGGAGGTGAATGGCACCAGGACGTCTGTATCAGGATGGCTGTGTACAAGGTTGGTATGTTAGCAGGGTCTTTAAGTATAAGTTTGTGTGTGTATGTGTGTGTGTGCATGTGCATGTGTGGGAACACATGCATGTGTGCATATGCGTTTGTGTGTTGGTTGCTGACATCTGGATTAGGTATGGGGCTGGTTGGTATGTATGTGCGTACATGCCTGCATTTATATGTGTAGATGTGGGTGTGCTATTGATTGTGTGGATGTACTGGCACATGCGCATGCTTGTGCGTGCATGTGTGTCGGTAGGTAGGATGTAATGCTTACAAGTACGTGTGTGTGTCAGTGCTTGCCACATATGCATGCACACATGAATGTATTCAAATGCAATGCTTGTTGGTGCAGTGTGTTCATATGGCAAATGTATGTGCGTGGGTATGTATGCGTCTGGGTATGTGTGTCTGCACATGTATACATGCATACTTATGCATGTGTGGGGTATGTGTAGGGGTATATGCGTGTATGTGTGTGGGGGTAAACCCATGTGTCTGGATATGCATGTTGTGGTATGCGTGTAGGTGTGTGCATGTGTGAGGGGTGTGGAGGGAGAGGTATGCATGTGGGTGCATGTGTTTGTGTGCTTATTTTTTGTTTATTTTTTGTATATTAGTAAATTAGTGTGTATATGTGAGTACATGCCCCGTATGTGGGGGCAGAAGTAGGGATTTGCAGGGGATGCGCAAGACCATGGGGGAGGGTCAGCCCATGCGGGCACTATTGGTTGGTGTTTGGTGTTTGGAATCCATGTCCTTGGTGGTTGGTAGCTTGCCCTTGGTTGTAGGGGCAGCTGGTGCAGTGGGTCAGCCAGTGTTAAGGTATGAATTTATCATCATCATCATCATCATCATTTAACGTCTGTTTTTCCATGCAGGCATGGGTTAGACGGTTTTGACTGGAAACTGGCAAGCTAGAGAGCTGCACCAGACTCCAGTCCATTTTGGTTTGGTTTCTACGGCTGGATGCCCTTCCTAACACCAACCACTCCAGAGAGTGTACTGGGTGCCTCTAAAGTGTCACTGGCATGGGTGCTTTTAACATGTCACCGGCATGGGTGTTTTTAATGTGTAACCAGCATGGGTGTTTTTAATGTGTGTGTGTCTTTGTTTGTCCCCCACCACCGCTTGACAACCGGACTTAGTGTGTTTATGTCCTCATAACTTAGCGGTTCGGCAAAAGAGCCTGATAGAATAAGTACCAGGCTTAAAAAAATAGTACTGGGGTCTGTTCATTCAATTAACAATTCTTCAAGGTGGTGCCCCAGCATGGCCACAGTCTAATGACTGAAACAAGTAAAAGATAATGAAATTGATAAAGAGCTATAGAAATTTGGTCATATTATATAGTCAGAATATATAATGTAAACTATGTGTTTGGTATTGATATTTGACTGGAAATTTGTTGAGTTTTAGCTTTAGATTATTGTGCTCTTCCAGATTCAGTTTGTTAATAATTCAATACTCTTAACCCTTTAGCATTCAGATTATTGTCAAATGTAATACCTATCTATTCACATTGTTTGTAATTAATCATTTATTATATTGTAGCATCATCATTTTGATGTGATTGTTTATTTATACAATGATATTGTAGAGTAAGTGTAAGAAGCTGGATCTGGCCTGTTTTGAACCGGGGCCTGATAAGGCTGGTTTAAATGCTAAAGGGTAAATGCTCAAAATTATTTCAGGTGTTTATTGACCCCTTAGATAGTCACATAAACCCCACTGGGTCAATATTTACCCTGGTATATATATGTATGCATCAATCAACGAGACATGGTAGCCAGACATGTTAGGAATAGTAGCTAAATAACCTTCAAATCACACTCTTCTGTCTTATGTTACTTTAACATAATACCCGGGCATAGCCAGGTACTTTTGTTAGTGTTTTTCATAAGAGAAGCAATAAAGAACATCATCATCATTTAATGCCTGTTTTCCATGCTGACATGGGTTAGACTGTTTGACTGGGACTGGTAAGTCGGAGAGCTGCACCAGGCTCCAGTCATCTGTCTTGGCTTGGTTTCTATGGTTGGATGCCCTTCCTAACACCAACCACCTTACAGAATGTACTGGCTCTTGCAATGATCATGATTCACTCAGCTTGACATGATTTGTCAAGCACAGCCAAACAATAAATAGATATTTGCAGAGATTTTTCACTATGAGACTATTCATTCCTATGACTTCAGTCACAAGAGCCACTGGCAATAGACAGTTGGCAAAATGCTTCCCAAAGAGGTTTTTTCTTTCCCTGTGTATGTGTGTCTCTCTCTCCCTGTGTGTGACTATATCTTCTACTCTGTATGTGTTTCTCTCTCTTTTTGTGTCTATTGTTCTCTGCTTATGTATGTATGTATCTCCCCCTGACTCTATGTTGTTGTTCTTTGGCCCTAAGAAGATCTATGATCAAAGTCCTGATCAAGAAGATCTATGATCAAACACAAACACAAGAAGATCTATGATAAAGAAGATCTATGATCATAGATCTTCTAGCTATGACCATCCTGTCTTTCTTGTATATCCAGTACCACATAGTCCATTCTATTTCCTAAAGATAGAAGGATGTGATTTGAAGGAAATTTGGCTACTATTTCTAGTAATTTAAATGGCTATGAAGCAGTTCTCTCAAATCAAATCAAATCAAATGTATTGGCAGAGAGCAGCAAAAATACTGGGGCCATGTAAAAAGTTAGTAGAAAGTT
>JAOPUL010007422.1:67849032-67861493 GCA_027564515.1 Octopus rubescens
AGTCAAACCGTCTAACCCATGCCTGCATGGAAAAACAGACGTTAAATGATGATGATGATGATGATGATGATGATGAATTGCATTGTTTACATTGACCTATTCGTGTATGAAACATCGTAACTTTCAGTGCTCGCTCTGAATTCTATAGAAAATATGTATATTGACCTATCCAATAGTGTTACACTGCTAAACTTAGTGGATATATAAGCAATGTATTTGTGGACAGTTAATGGGTTGGATGTGATACTGAAGAAGGAGCAATAACTCCTGAAATATCTATATACACCCATTACCTATTTTTCTATCTTCAATTGCATTGTTTACATTGACCTATTCGTGTATGAAACATCGTAACTTTCGGTGCTGGCTCTGAATTCTATAGAAAATCTATAGAAATAAATGTAAAAATTTTGTTTTTATGGTTTAAACCAAAGGTGAGTAAGGAACCTATGACTCAAAGACTATTTATAGCTTTCTGGAAAAAGTTTGGATTTTGCATGATTTTGCATAAAATAAATACATTTTTGCTGATTATATATAGTATTGTATTTATTATTGTAATGATTTTCAAATTCTTAAAAACAAAAGCCAATTAAAAATGTCAATTTGCATTTTTATTTCTTATTGTAATATTTTCGCAATAAATGTAATTACATGTTTTTTTTCAGAATATTTAATAGAATTTTCTTTCATGCAATCTTATTAGATTGCACTTGATTTATCATTGTCATCATCATCATCAACATCGTCATCATCGTCTTCATCATCATCATCGTCATCATCGTCATCGTCATCGTCGTCAGTGTCAACACCATTGACATCATCATCGTCATCACCAGCACCACCAGCACCACTACCACCACTAACACCACCATCACCACCACCATCACCACCACCATCACCACCACCATCACCATCGTCATCATCGTTCTCATCATTACCACCACCACCACCACCACCACCACCACCATCATCATCATTATCACCACCATTATCATCATCACCATGTCTCATCATCATCATCATCATCACCATCATCATCATATCATCATCACCATGGCTCATCATCATCATCATCATCATCATCATCATCATCATCATCATCATCATCATCATCATTACCATGGCTCATCATCATTACCATGGCTCATCATCATCCTCATCATTATCATAATCATCTGCTTTACATCTATTTTTTTAATGCTGGCATGGGTTGGCTGGGTTGCTACAAATCAGTTCTTATTTGACAGGTTGAAGGACCAAGTCTCACTTGTAGGTTTTCATACTTTGCATAATAGTTTCCATGACTTGATGTTCTTCCCAAGATCAACCACTTTAGAGATTGCACAGGATGCATTTCCTCTTGGCACCAGCACTAGAAAGTTTGTTATGCCTGTGGTTGCTGCCTTTAGCCCTTTTCATACCAACCTGTCTTAAACTGACTCTGGTTCTACAATACAAACTTACTGTTTTAAAGTAATGTAAATTAGAACCTGGCTGTTTCCACCATTATAAGGAAAAGGCACTTAGCACTTTGCAGGACACTGGTATACTAAATAAGGGATGGCAAGTGACCTACTGCTATGGATACCAAAGCATGGGCATACTCAAGCAGGTTGTCTGAACACAACGTATGTTGATCAACTCACCAGAGACAATGGATGCCCCCATGAAGACACCCCTCAAATAATGCAGGACCGAGATGGATGGTGTGTGTAGGTTAAAAATGTCCAAGCAAGCTTGACTAGATGATGAAGAAATTAAAACCTCCCATCAAAATTTCATATTTTGTCCCCCACCACCGCTTGACAACCGGTGTTGGTGTGCTTACATTCCTGTAACTTAGTGGTTCGGCAAAAGAGATCAGTAGAATAAGTGCCAGGCTTAAAAGTAAAAAATAAGTGTTGGGGTCGATTCATTTGACTAAAAATTCTTCAAGATGGTGCCCCAGCATGGCCACAGCCTAAGGACTGAAACAAGTAAATAATATGGTGACACGTTAAAAACACTTGTGCCAGTGACATGTTAAAAATACTCATGCCAGTGATATGTTAAAAACACTTATGCTGGTGACACGGTAAAGGCACCCAGTACACTCTCTGAAGTGGTTGGTGTTAGGAAGGGCATCTAGCCTTAGAAACCAAGCCAAAACGGACTGGAGTCTGGTGCAGCTCCCCGGCTTGCCAGTCTCCAGTCTAACCCATGCTAGCATGGAAAACAGACGCTAGATGATGATGATATACAATGAGCTTCTTTCAGTTTCCATCTAACTAATCCACTCACAAGGCTTTTGTTGGCCTAAGGCTATAGTAGAAGACACTTGCCCAAGGTGCCATGCAGTGGGACTGAACCCGGAACCATGTAGTTGGGAAGCAAGCTTCTTACCACACAGCCATGCCTGCGCCTGTATAGAGAAAAACTGCAAACATTAATCTTTGTGGGGCTATAAAAAAATTATGTAGATGGAGTGGCAAGTAAGACACATGATTGAAATAAAGTATTTAGTGTAAGATGTGGATAATTGTGCCATATTTTGAAGTGCATGAGACTTGTTTTAATTTCAGAAGTCAAAGGTAAAATTTAGTACAGAGTGGAAAATGTTGATGAAACAAAATTTATTAATCAACCAAATTACTATTTAAAATCAGCCAAGAATGTTAATTATTAAAGTGGCATATCTCACTTGAAATTACAATAGAACTTTATTTAGGCCCCTTTTATAGTTCAACTGGTTACTCTAGACATCTGGATTGTGTGTCTTAGTTTGAATATAGATCCAGCATTGAGTTACTGTTTTGCTACACAAGATATACCTATCAATAACATATTCTTTCTAATTTTGGTACCAGGGCAGCAATTTTGGGGGTAAAGGAAAGTTGATTACATTGACTCCAGTGCTCAACTAGTATTTATTTTATTGACCCTGAAAGGATGAAAGGCAAAGTTGATCTTGGCAACATTTGAGCTCAGAACAGGAAGAACCAGAAGAAATGCCGCTAAGCATTTTGTCTGGTGTCATAATGAGTCTGCCAACACTGTGTCATACATTTTATCTATGCATAATTCTATAGAAACAAGCTATACAAAAGAAACAACTCTTTGTTTAGTTTGACTTCTAGTAGTTGAAAAAGAGTGAGTTTTTCATTTTGTTAAAGATGTTCATAATTAGTCACACAAGCAAGTGAATCTCAAAGTCTCATACAATCTAAATTTTAGCAAGAAAAAAACAAAAAATGACAAAATGACATTATTATTGAATTGTTTATGAGTTAAGTAATGGCACTATTTATAACCTTATAAGGACAGTGAGCAGACAGAATCATTGGCAGGCCAGACATAATGCTAAGCAGTATTTCTTGCAGTTTTACATTGAGTTCAAACATCAATGGGGGGGGGGGGGGTCCACTTTGCCTTTCATCCTTTCAGGTTCAATAAAATAAATACTAGTTGGACACTGGGATCAATATAATCAATTTCCTCCTCCCCTCAAAATTGCTGTGCCAAAAATTAGAATTGTTTATAATCTTCATTAAAATTGGTAACCTCACTCACTTCCTTCATTGTCATCCCCAAAACGATTCCTCAAGCAATTGATCTAAATAAACTGCCAAACAATATTTTGTACAAACATGTGTACACATATAGTAAATCATCTTTATGGATGATTGTTTCTTGGTATTTTAAATTATATATTTCTATTTTTTAATGAGTTGCAGTAGCATGTGGCCAAGAATGTGCAAGTATTGAACTAAATCACAAGAATTTTTACATATAAGGTTGTGCCATTCAGAATTACTGCAGTATTGAAAGTAACCGAACTAAGTTCTACACTTACTTATAAAAGGCATCTGAAAATAAATTAAAGCAACAAAAATCTCCTCTATCACATAAAAATGTATAAAACTAACTTATATCAATTTAGAAAAATATTAATAGAAAACTGTTATATGAAGATGAATAGTCGCAGAATGATGGCAACATACATGGAAAAAACATCATCAAGATTATAAGCAAGTGAATAGGACAAACTTAGAGGAAATAAAAAGACAAAGATATAATTGTAAAGAGTTTTACGTAGCTAAATAGGACATAGTTAAAGCGAGATAGTAAAAAAGTATAAAAAGGACAATTAAGATAATACACATAACAAAATTTAAATTACAACTATCATATATTGCACCGTAAATAAAAGAGGATAATGCTACAAACAAGCTATTCGTTAATATAAGAGAATAAAAGTGAGAAATTTCTTAAAATTACCCAAGAAATGACAAACATTAAATATATTGTACACAAGTGAGGAAAATAGCATCAAAGAACATGAATAGAATTATAAAAGAAAATGAAATTTGCTACAGATATTATCATCAAAATAAATAAAAGATTTCAGCTAATAAAAACATCACATGTAATGATATCATAACTAGTATCCTCAGAAAATAAAAACCAGAATCTTTTCTAATTTAACAAGAGAATGTCTTGCTATTTGCATCACATCAATGGAAGATATCTTGCAGGCATTTGTGAAAAGAAGATTTAAAGTAGAAAATGGTAATATAAACTATTTCAAACATATATAACAAAGTTTTTGCTAAAAGCAAGAAGTATGTTGAAATTGTTATTGCATTACAGTGTTTTATTAATATCAATATTTTCTTAATTTGTTGCTTTTTTTTTTTTTTTTTTTTTTTTTTTTTTTTTTTTCATTATTTTTACCTAAATTTCTCTTCTTTTTCATCTTAACTCAAACAAACATCAAAATGGTATCATGTCAAAGTTATAGAATAATAGTCTTTGAAAACTAGAACAACTTACTGTTGTCTACTAGTTGACAGAGATTTCACCTCAGGTTACTGATTGTTCAAAATCAACTCGAAGAAATATTACCATAAAAAAGCTACAATATTGTGTTTGATATTCTTGCAAGACACACACACATACACACACACATATATATATATATACATATATAAACACACACATGCATGGACGTTTATATGTATAAATACTGTGATGCTGCATGGTAGTGAGATATGGGACTTGAATACAGAGGGCTTGAGAAGATTGAAAAGAAATGAAGCAAGCATGATCCATTAGATGTGCAATGTAAGTGTACAGAAATGATTTAGTTCTTAGGGAGCTGAGAGAAAAATGGGGCATAAGAGGAATTGGATGTTATGTACAAGAAAGAAGACTGTGCTGTATGGGCATCTGTTGCATATGAACATATGAATGAGAACAGCTGTACACAGACATACCAAACACCTAATGTGGATGGAGCTTGCAGAAGAAGGAGACCCAGGAGGACATGCGACAATGTGCTGAAGGCTGATCTCAAGACCTTGAACTTCATGAAAAAGATGACAAAAGGGCTGAGATTACTGGTGGTATACAAATTTCAAAAAGACCCTTTCCACCCCAGTGAAACTGAGTTCTGGAAACAATGTGTGTGTGTGTGTGTGTGTTATATACTGGACACTTTGCCTGATTTCCTCCTCAAGACATCCCACCACCCATCATCTCTCTAACTGCAGCTCTTCCTTGATACCACTTACTTTTTTTACTACCCAGAACCATGTCACTTGTTATCCAATCTTCATCCGTTATTACTATTCTCTCCACTCACATTTTTCATTGATCACCCCCCTACCCCCACCCCAGCAAGCCACTAAACTTTATCTCCTCCTCCGCCACCATACATCTCTCTCTGTCTCTTTTCATGCACTACATTTACCTCTCTCTTCGCTCCCGTACACTCCTGCAACTTAACCAACAGCATGCCATCGCTTTCTCATCCTTCTCCCATTTACTGCATCATCATTACTATTCTGCTGCTCTCCCCACCTTTTTGTTCTGCAATATCAGTCATCATCTACCCCCCTCCCCTCCATCTTCAACTCACGTAACATTGGTCATTCCCCCAACCCTTAACCACTAATCACTACACCTACCCTTCAACCCTACCCAATCTTCACAGTTGCCCCTCTCACCTCCCCCTGCCTCACCCATTTTCCATCTCTCACTCTCTCATACATTCTTGCAACCTCTATCCACCTACATTCCTAGTTCTTCTGTCCCAAACGATTGTAGTGGATTTCAATAAGGAATCTCATCAATTCCATTTTCTGTCTCATCTATTTTCATAAACTCTACAGACACCAAGGAATTCCTAAAATAAATCCACTAGCATATGCATCTCTACTGTTGTTGACATCAGGTAGCAAAATACTGTAGACAAGCTTTACACAGCATTCTACAAAGTTTCTACCTAATTATAATTTAACTATATACACTGCGTCTCAAATTATTAATGACGTAACCTTTTTTTATTTTATTTATAAACTATTTGTTGGAATTCAACTAAATTCTCACAGAATGATGGCAACAGTTATATGCACATGATGTGTAAAATTCGTGAGGTTCTGTAAAACAACACAGAAATTACGGCCATTTACCAAATTTATGTAAACTTTCACTGTTTCAAATTATTAGTGAGGTGTAATTAAAACTCATGTAAACAAGAAAATACCAATTTAATTGTTTGATGTACATACTGAAATGAACACAGTCATAAACATGGAAGAAATAGAAATAAACAAATAAACAGCGTTCAAAAATGATGAGCTGGTTAGTAAGAGATATATGAGCCTTTGTTTGAAATAAGTTTTAAAAGGTGCTGGTCCATGGAACTTGCTAGTTTCTGGATTTCCTCTGATGTTATACCATGAGATACATCCACTATTGCTTGCCACAGTTCATTCTTGCTCCTAAATTAGCATCCATTCTCGTAAACCCATCACTTAAGAATACTCCACAAGTTTTCTATTGGGTTTAAGTCAGGAGAACAGGCAGGTCACTTCGTCTTCCGAGGTCTACAGAAGCCTAATTGTTGCAGATACTCTGTAGTTTTCTTCGCTGAGTGCAAGGGCACATTATCTTGCATGAATATTAGGGTTGTCTTGATGGCAATCCTTTGCTTTTTTAACCAAGGCTCAAGGTGCTCCCTCAGAAAGGTTATGTAAGCATATGCAGTCATTTTAACACTGTCAGGCCCTTCCCAAAGTTTAACCATAATACTGCCATTAATACCTGCCCAAATCATGATACTTCCTCCTTCTTGTTAGCATCTTAAGCATTGATGATGATCCTGTCTATTTACAACCCATCCCTTGCTCCAACCATCAGGTTAATTAAGGGTAGCCTGAGTTTCGTCCGTAGACAAAACTTTGAAAAATTGACCATGTTATCTTCTGCCCATTTCAGATGATTTTGTATGTGTATTTTGTTTAAAGGAGGCTTTTTAACTGATATCATTGGTTTACCGACCTTTTTCAAAGGCAACATTGGGTAGTTGTTTCGCCAATGCACTTGAAAAGTTCTCCACTAGTAAAAGCTGGGTTCTTTACAGCTTCACACTTAATTTGTGACAGAGAATGCTGAGAAATAGCCCTTGACTGCTCCTTGTCAGCTCTCTTATATATCTTCATAGGAGATGTAACAATTTTTTTCACAGATTGGTGATATCTTCCAATTATTTTAGATATTTCTAATCCTGGTTTACCTTTTACAAGTTCAGAAGTAATAACAGATTTCTCTGAAGCACTTAAGTCACATTTACGACCTATAATTACACGATTATCAGACCACTCGTTAATAATTTGGAATACTGAAAGTTCATGGAAATCAGGCAAATGCCCGCAGTTTGTTTACACTTGTGCAAAACCGCTGTTAAAATAGAATACACTGATCCTGTACTTATTCCCACTTTGTGAGCAATTTCCTAGATTGTTATACAATGGTCTTCTGTGATTATTCGCTGGACCTTCTCAATCAGCACCTTGTTTTGGCTTACAGATGGCCGGCCTGGCTCTCCACTGAAGTACAGCCATGTTGGAAGCGGTTGTACCACTCCTTGATCTGAGTTCTGCCCATGGCATCATCGCCAAAGGATTGCTGAATCTTCAGGATGGCTTGAGCTTCAATATCACCAAGCTTTTGGCAAAATTTGATGCACTATCTCTGCTCAATGTGTTTGGTGAAAACAAAAATCTGATGAGCATGCACTACACATCTATACTCTAAGAGTAAAAAGCCGGAAATTGACATGGCCTACTGGTGCAAAATTTTTCACACATGTGCAGGAATGGTGGCGTCACATCACACCCAAAGCATTTTGACCACGCGGTATTAATTTAGGTAGGAAAAAATAAGGTTGGATACGTTTTTAAACACACCTTGTGTGCATATACATATATGGTTAAATGTACAAAAGACATAAGACAGAGACAGGTGAAGGAACAACAAACAAGGTGTATTGGTTTGACACTTGGGCAAAATGGAGAAGTCTTTGACGTTTAGAGCCTACACTCTTCGACAGTAAGGAACGAGGAAAGAAAACAGAGAGAAAAAAAAACAAAGGTGTCTGAATTAACGGTTTCACATGTAGAATTGACTGGAAGGAAACGATTGAATTGAAGGGGAGACAACAGTAACCTGGCTAAAGTGTATGTGCACAAGCGTGTGTGTGTATGTGAGGATAATGTGTGTGAGTGTATATGCATGTATGGGCGAGCATGTGTGTATGTATGTGTGGGGAAGCATAAGATTATGTGAGCATGTGTATGTGTATGTATGGGACATGTGTGTGTGTATGTGTTTCAGTAAACGAGTATGTGCTCTGTGTGGAGTGATGTGTGCATGTGTGCTCCATGTATTTATGTGTGTATGTGTGTGTGTGTGGACGTGTGTATATGTGTGGGAGTGTGTGAGGCTATCAGATGTGTATGTGGGGGGATGTATGTAGTGGAGGGATGTATGTAGGTGCAAAGTGGAATATAGGTGACAGGAGGTAGGGGTTGGGAGGTGTTGGGTGCTAGCGTGTGTGAAGTGGGAAGGAGTGTGTGTGTGTGTGCATGCACGTGTGAGTGTGTGTAGGTGTCTGTATATGCTATTAGGGAATAATGGTGTATGGTGTGGATACTGAGTTTAACGGTATAGAGGTGTGTGGGTGGAGGAGGGTCGATGAGAGGCATTATGTGTGTGGAAGTGGGTTTAGATGAAGAGAGGTGAGGAATTGAGAGCACAAGGAATGGAGGAATGAAGAGAGAAAATATATTCTTGCTTTCGACAGAGGTCCAGCTGGCCTCTGTGCAAAGACAGTCTGAACATAGACAGATATTGTAGCAAATGACCAGTCAAGTGGTAGTGGTGTGAGACTGGGGTGTCATTGCCGATTGGGGTGTCATTGCCGAGTCTGATGTCCTAGGAGATGCTCAGCAAACCACTGGTTAGCTAAGCGCTGGCCTGTTTGACCAATGTACAGGGAAAGACACAGAGAGAGCAGGCGATAGTGTAGATTACATTGCTGGAAGTGCAGATGAATGAATCGGTGATATAATAGGAGTGGTGTTGGGTATCAGTGAGGTTAGTGGTGTTGGAGAGGTAGGTGCAGGTGCGGCAACATGGACAAGAGCAAGGAAAGAAGCCAGGTTGAGTGTTAGGAGTGGGGAAGAAGCTATGGGTCAGAAGGTCTCGTAGGTTATGGGTGCATTTGAAGAAAAGGAGTGGTGGGTTGAGGAAGATGTGGGAGATGGAGGAGTCAGATTGGAGTCGGCAGAAAGCCCAAAATATGGTGAATTGGAGGGGTAGGGTGGAGAAGTGGTAGATGAGAGGGAAAGGGAGGCGAGTAAGGGTGGAGTGGGTGTGGGGAGAGGGCAGATGCACGGTCAATATTCCGTGCACAGGCGAGGGCGGTTTGGACAATGGTGTTGAGGTATTCCCATTAGGTGAAGTGGGAAACCATGAGTTGAGACTGTGTCTTGAAGTCATGGTCATCACTACAGAGATGGAATAACTGGGGGTAGGGGATGGACAATTTGGTGTGGGTAGGGTGGGAGGAGGAGAAGCTGAGATATGAATGTGAGGCTGTGTGTTTATAGTGGATGGAGGTGGTGAAAGAGGAGTGGTGGATGGTGACAGGAACATCAAGAACATTGATGGAGGTGTTGGAGACGGAACAGGACAATTCGAGGGTGGGATGGAAGGACTCGACAAAAGAGAGGAAGGAGTCAAGATGCTCATGGGAGAGTGAGGTTGTGCCAATATGGTCATCAATGTAATGACCATATAGCTCAGGAGTGGCACCAATGAACTGTGAGAATATTTGGGCCTCAACATAGCCGACAAACAGAGTCACATAATTGGGGCCCCTTTACATTCCAATGGCCAATCCTGAGACCTGATGGTAAAATTCACCCACGAATGAGAAGCAATTAAGAGAGAGGATGAGTTCAGCCAAATGGAGGAGGGTAAAGATGTTAGGTTGAGGATCAAGATGAAGATCAAGAAATGTTTTAAAGCAAGAAGGACTTTGTTGTGAGGGATAACAGTCTATAAGGATTTTTATGTCAAGGGTGAACAGGAGTCTGTAGGGGCCAAGAGGAAAAGGGAAAGAATTGAAAAGACAAAAAGCATGGATAGTGTTGTGAATGTGTGAGGGGAGGGAATCCACTAGGGGTGTGAGGAGAAGGTCGAGGTATTTGGAGATGAGTTCAGTGGGGCAACTGCAAACAGAAACGATGGGGAGGCCAGGGTTGTTGAGTTTATGAATGTTTGGAAGGAAGTAAATAGTGGGAGTGTGTGGAGTATGGACAATGAGGTTGGAGGTAGTGGGGAGAAGGAAGGAGGAAGTAAGATCGTGAGTAGTAGAAGAAATTTGTTGATAGAGTGATGTGGGGTTGGAGGAGGGTTAAAATCCAAGTTGTGCCCTCTTGAAGGACATCTGCTTATTTCAGCATTCCAAACCCGTATTTGTGTAAGGTATGCATAAGAGTTGAAAATACCAGAAAATATTTTCTATAAAATAATATCAAAATGGGAGATTGGAAATTCTTTGGTATTAGTTATGTAGTAGAAAACATGTAAAATATCCCCAATTAGAAATTCTTTAGACAAACATCATCATCATCATTTAACGTCTCTTTTTCCATGCAGGCATGGGTTAGACGGTTTGACTGGAAACTGGCAAGCTGGGAAGCTGCACCAGACTCCAGTCTATTTTTGGCTTGGTTTCTACAGCTGGATGCCCTTCCTAATGCCAACCACTCCAGAGAGTGTATCACCAGCACATACATACACATACACATATATATATATATATATATATATATATATATATACGACGGGCTTCTTTCAGTTTCCGTCTATCGATAAAATAAGTACCAGTTGAGCACTAGGGTCGATGTAATTGACTTACTCCTTCCCCTGAACTTACTGGCCTTGTGCCAAAATTTGAAATCAATATTAAACTGCTTCTAGGTGCCGGGAAAAATGCTTAACAGCATTTCGTCAATCTATACGTTCTCAGTTCAAATTCTGCCGAGATCGACTTTGCTTTCCACCCTTTCGGGGTCAATAAAATAAGTACCAGCTGAGCACTGGGGTTAATGTAATGATTGGCCTTGTGCCCAAACTTGAAACCATTATAAATTTTGACATCAAATGATAAATATTTAATTGAAGGTGATAGGTTTTTGTGTGTTTTTGAATGGCTATTATGTGTTTTCCCTGCTGCAATTGTATTAAATTGTTTCTTATTAAATAAAACCAATTCCATCTTACCAGGCTGTGTAACAGCTCTCATTGCAAGAGGAACTTTTTGAACCTTTCTCATTATGTCTTTATATGATTTATCTACTTGTCGGAACATACGATCTTCAGATGGCAACTGCCGCTGTATGTCCGCTGCATTAAAGACGCTTTCCAAATAGAGCCAACTTCTCTGACAGAGTAACCATTCGTCCTAAATAAAATATAGAATTATAAAAGAAAAATGTGTTACAATAATTGAGACATTGTTTAGATCTTAAAATATACTTTATAAGAAATAAGGCGGCAAGCTGGCAGAATCATTAGCACGCCGGGCAAAATGCTTAGCAGCATTTCGTACGTCTTTACATTCTGAGTTCAAATTCCGCTGAGGTCGACTTTGCCTTTCATCTCTTTCGGGGTCGATGAAATAAGTACCAATCGAGCACTGGGATCGATGTAATCAACTTAACCCCTCCTCCAAACTTGCTGGCCTTGTGCCAAAATTTGAAACCAATATACTTTATAAGGAATGTTAATTTCTTAAAAGCATTCACTTAGGTGTTTCCTTGTAAGAATGTACACATTAAACAGATTAATTTAATAATTCTTATTCTATTATCAGATTCGACCAGAGGCTGTGGCCATGATGGGGCACCGCTTTGAAGGGCTTTAGTCAAACAAATTGACCCCAGGACTTATTTTTTTAAGCCTAGTATTTATTCTATCAGTCTGTTTTGCCAAACTGGTAGGTTATGTGGACATAAATACACCAACACTGGTTGTCAAGTGGTGGTGGGTGGACAAACACAGAGACAAAGACACACACACACACACACACACACACACACACACACACACACACACACACACAC
>JAOPUL010007422.1:67896427-67906625 GCA_027564515.1 Octopus rubescens
TATGTATGTATGTATGTATGTATGTATGTATGTATGTATGTATGTATGTATGCATGCATGCTTGCACGTATGTATGTATATGTATGCGTGCATGTGTATCAGTGTGAGTGTATAGGTACTCGGTGTGTGTGTGTGTGTGAGAGAGAGAGAGAGAGAGAGAGAGAGAGAGAGATAGAGAGAGAGAGAGGGTGTGAGAGGGAAAGAGAGAGAGGCAGAGCCTAAGTGAAGGTTATCAAAAGAGTTAGATAGAAAGAGAGACTGGGTGAGAGACAACCCGACAAAGTCTAAATGCGGGTGAAGGAGAGATTGAGTAAGAGGGCTACAGAGAGAGAAAGGGAAAGTGAAAGAGAGGGAGTGAGAGAGAGAGAGACAGACAGACAGACAGATAGACAGAGGGGAAGGAGAAAAGAAAGCCTAATTGAAAGAGAGAGAAAGACTGATAGACACACGCACGCACATCAGTAATGTCTCCGTACACACACATATACACATGTATTCATACAAGCGCGCGCTCACACACACACACACACACACACACACGTGCGTACGTCTAATGCACTTGAGAACACATTACTTCGTCATCCACTGTTGTTGTTGTTGTTGTTGTTTCGGTCCAGGTCAACTCTGAGCAAATCTGTGATCACAGGCGTTCTAGCTTTGACCATCCCATCTTTTTTTTTGTGTGTGTACGTAGGATTACATTGTGTAATGCGTGTATTCTTCCTTCTTTTAAGACAGTAGATTTGGAGTTAACGGCAATCTTATGATGGCTTGGATGACGGCACAATACCATTTCTTTTGCTTCTGAAGACAACGTCGTAGAACGGTCGTAGAACGGTCGTGGAACGGTCGTGAGATGTGTTTTATTTTCTCTAATATCTATGAAAGCCGGGGTATATCTGGCAATGAAAACTGCCGATTAGCTAAAATTATATAAATCTAAATGCATATTATTTTACTTGTTTCAGTCATTAGACTGCGGTCATGTTGGAGCACCGCTTTGAAGAATTTTTAGTCGGACAAATCGACGCCAGTAATTGTGAGCTGATTTAGTAGACAGAAACTGAATGAAGTCCGTCGTATATATACATTTTGTTTTTTTGTTTTTTGTATATTGTATACTTATTTAATTTTGTTTGTTTTTCGTCTGTCCCTTGTTCGTTGCCACTGCCCAGTGGTTGTTATCTTACCCCACTGGCATCACCAAAATTGAACAATATTAATGTTAATGGTGTGAAATTGTTATGATTTTTTGGGACCCTTAACTGAAGAGGCTGTGGCAACGGGCAATGTATGTATTTTGTATTTTTCGTTCGTTCCGTTTCTTTATATAAATTACAAATATATATGACCGGGTTGTGTGTTGTGTTCTTGAGCAAGACACTTTGTTAACCGTTGCTCCTTCTACCTGGAGTTGCGACCGAGAGATAGTATTAGCAATCGAAAGACCAAAGGAAAATATTGTTTCCTTAGTCCGATTTGACGAAAGTCGATCGACTGCCGATATATATATATATATATATATACGACGGGCTTCTTTCAGTTTCCGTCTACCAAATCCACTCACAATGCTTTGTTCGGCCCGAGGCTATAGTAGAAGACACTTGCCCAAGATGCCATGCCGTGGGATTGAACCCAGAACCATGTGGTTGGGAAGCAAGCTTCTTACCACACAGCCACGCCACGCCGCGCCTATAATCTGAATACTAAAGGTTTAAGCCATATTATTCTTGAGTAATGTGGAGATTTTTTTAGTATCTCAGTTTTCTTGAGATGTGTAATGTCGGTGTATTAAAGTTGCTGCATCAGAGTATGTTCTCATGTCAGCAATGAAGGAGGTTTACAAGCTATCTGCTCATGAGAGATGTGTGAGATTGTATGTGGATGTACGTAGTATGGTGACAGAAAGAGAAGAAAGTGAAAAATATGGTGTCATAGCAAGCATTGTATGTGACAGTATGTGGGTCATATTAATGCGAAGAAGATAACATGGCATATAACGAAGGCCTCGGGTGTAATTAAGTGAAATAATTCTAAAACCTTGACATTAGAGAACAAAGGATCTAAATGTAATTTATATGCATTGTTCCCCATTATCAAAGAGAGTCACACTTTGAGTTAATTGATTTACAGATCCAATAAACAAAATTTGAAGAATCAAGAGATACACACAATACTTAATGTCATTACTAGCTTCATTACAAGTTTAACATTGGTTTTATTTTATGTTTTAAATGCTAGGAAGGAGGTTGGGTACAGATGTTATTCAACAGGATTATTTTAAAAGATACTCTTAAAAGAACCCATTACAGGCTACTATCAAATTAGGACACATGCACTGATAAAAAGGTAATTTAATATGTTTTACTGACAAGTCATAAATGAATTAATACCTTATAACTGTTTCTTGTTTAGAAGTAAATTTCTATCAATGTCCCAATTTCTTTAGACGAAAAGAACTGTTCACTTTATTATGTCAATGTAAAATTGCTAGCAAAGAAACAAAGATCAAGACATCTCATTTGACTAAAAGAATGGATATTACATGTAACCATATCAAAGTGTATTGCACAAGCAACCATTAAAGAGTAGCTGACACATGTAGCCATTGTAGAGTAGATGGTGGCACATGTAGCCATTACATGAATGCCTACTTTTTTACTACATGATTTGTTCCATTATTAACCTTTTAGCATTTGATAGAATATTCTACCAGTTTTATTTTCAAACTAGCCAGATCCAGCATCTCACACCTACCCTACAATATGATTCTAAAAATAAACAATCAATAAAAAGTACTCAGTACACTCTGTAAGATGGTTGGTGTTAGGAAGAGCATCCAGCCGTAAAAACCATCCATGTCAAAAAAGAACAGACAGTGAAGCCAGGTGCCGTCTTCTGGCTTGCCAGCTCCTGTCAAACCATCCGACCCATGCCAGCATGGAAAACAGACTTTAAATGATGATGGTGGTGATGATGATGATGATGATGATGATGATTCAACAGCTTGATGCTATGAGATAATGTATGATAAATTAAAAACAATGTGAATAAAGAAGCTTTACATTTGGCAGAGTAATCTGAATGTAAAAGGGTTAAATTATTATGCCAAATTGTATATTGTCACTTTGGAACTTTGCACCAACAATATACCAATGCGCAACTTTAAAAGTTCTATAATAAATAGACTTATCTAATTCACTATATATTTTTGTTAAAGATGGCCTCCATACAGAGGAAATAATCAACAAAACAAAATCTTCAAAGTACTAATGTATAAACAGCTTAAACTAGAATTTAGTACTGTAACATTAAATCATTTTCCATATCAATGAGAACAACACTTGAAAGCCAAAAACATCAACAGTGGATATAAATTTGTATCAAAATCATTGCAACAGAATATAAGGAAGAATCAATCCAGTAATTATTAAAGAAGTTTAAATTAATTATAAGGGCTTGAGAAAATACACTTCTTTTCTACTTTTTTTGTCAAGTGACTAATTAAAGTTGAATGTAATAATTCTGGATTAAAATGGTCTTTTCCTAAAAGAGATCACTGGAAGCTGATATTCCAATGAAGGCCAATTAATCTGTGGAACAGAAACAATTTTAATTAATGACTTGGTTTCTAAGTGGAAAAGAAATCATTGATTTTTGCAATGATTTGAAAAAAAAAACACTTGAAAGTAGCAAGTCGAGGCAACAAGATGAAACAAAATTTGCCTTTTGTTGTTGTTAAATCAGGATGGAAAAGTATGAGGATAGGAGATGGAAAAAGGAGATGAAAAGGCTGAAATAAAAGGAGAAATTTAGGGCACAGAAATGTCATTTGGCACAAATTTCCTTTCAGATTCTGTGCATAAAGTTTTATTGTTCCAGTATAATAATCTATAGCAGTGTAATAGTGTGTGTAGCAGAATAATAATGTTTATGTAGCTGTTTAACAACATATAGCAGTGTTTTAATATTGTATGTAGCTGAACATTAATGTATGCATGTAGCTGTATGATAAAGTTGTATGTAGTTGTATAATAATATAATTTGTAACAGCATAATAATGTTGTAAACAGCTGCCTTATGTGGAATTTAGTTTCTACAAAATTATCCAGGAAAACAGCCACCAGGGTAATAATAATAATAAAGAATAATATGATTGATAGTTATGTGTTGGACTAACTCAATGGGTTAACTATGTATTGAGCTGTGTGAAACTAACTTACTGGGCCAACTACATCAGTGCTAACTTGCTCAGCTAACTTACCAAGCTAATTTACTGGGTCAATTTGCTGGGCTATGTTCTGAGTTAACTTACTAGGCTATAGGTTGTGCTAACTATATGCAGAGTTATCTTACCATGTGTTGGGCTGTGTGCAGAGCTAACTTAGCTATGTGTTTGTCAAACTAAGTGCTGAGTTAACTTATGGGATATCTTTCAGCTTCATTTATTACAACTACATCATGCTCAATACCAGAACTAGATTTCATAGTAAATTTGCATTTACATATTGAATTAGATGCTTATCAGGATAAAATTTAATTTTTTTAACATAAATATATAAGCAGAAATTAAAGAATTATTAAATCATTTGTGTTAAGACACCTATAGCCATCATTGTGACAAGATAAACTTAAGTAAAGTGCATTAGTTTGCTTACTTTAGACAAAATAATATATTATTTAATAATTAATAGCTGAGTGGTTTGTGTTTAATCTGCTTGTTTAGTCAGCAAATTTGTTCAAACAGGTGGCCATGATTTTAACTGATAATACTTTTGTGCAAGATATAATCTTTAAGCAAATATAACCATCACAAATGTAATAAATACATCTAGAACAAGACAACAGAAGAGAATCTAAAATTTTCAGCCAGATCTTCTAATAAATTCTGTTATCAGTGGGACATAATCTGTTGCCAGGCTTAAAACACAACCACCTTTAACAGTCCACTCTATTGCAATCATTCAGTCAAGAGACCTGGATTGGGTGATTGCAACTTCCTCCCTTTCTCCCAGCAGTCACAGAGACCCTTTAAAAAAAGATACACAGGAACTTCTCTACTTCCTATGACTAAGTAATTAAAAAACTAAAACTAAAAAAATAAAAGACACTTTGATAATATTGTCCTATATACACCTGTAAAGATGGTTGTAACACCCTAGGTCATAGGTGTGTTTACTCAAAAAGCAGACCAGGGGCTAAAAAACAAACTGAGATATTCCAATTCTAGGTTCAAACTACGAAAGACTAACTTAACATTTTGAAATTACAAACCTCAACAAAATAGGTTCCCTAAGCATACAGGGATAATTTCAAACTACAGACTTCACTGTTTATTTTGTATAACATTGTTAGTCATTCAACAGGCTCTTCCACTGCCCTATGTATGTTTTGTTTGAGTTTTTTTTTTTTAATAAAGGAAACCTAAACCATTAATCATTCATGATCAATGATAAAAGCAGTGTACATTCCTAAATATAATTAAATAAAATATGAAAGACCAGAGAAACTATAAACATAAATGCAAAGTGTTATGAAGAAGAGTTATTATATAATTAATCAAAATAATATAATAGTCTAATACATAGGGAGGTGAGTGGAGTGACATATGAAAATAATAGTCTAGACAATATATGTAATTTTATGGAAACTTTATCTACAAACTTTAGTTTGGCTGCACTTGTTATATTCTTATTGTTGTCAACATAATAAATAAAATAAATACATTCTTTTGTTTATTTGTTATGTCTTGTTATTTTTAATGTTCACTGCAAAAGTTGTAATAATGTTAGAATGAACAGGTTAGCAATAACAATAATCAGCATCATTCTAGTTCAATATGATGGTTTAACTCCAAGCAATATAATGCAATATTGATTTTAAGGTCAGAAAGAAGGGGTATGTTTCAGATTTAATATTAGTAACTTCATTGTTAGCAGCAACAATTACAACAAAATTGAGGTATCGCTCTAGTATGTACTACACCTAGGTTGAACAGGGAAACAAGTAGAATTCTGATGAATGTTAAACAGCATGTCACTTCATAACTACCTAAAATGTAATATTCATTTCTATAACTGAACCGAAATTTGGCTTTTTTTTTTCCACCTTCCTATTCAGAGTTAATCATAAATAGATATGCTCATATGAACATAAATATATTTGCAGATATTTATCTCTTTTATAGAAACACACGCACGTGCAAAACTTGAAGTGCTCAATTGAAATACACACACACACATGTATAGTGCAATGTATATACAATCATTTATACATTCACAGACTGCTATAGAAGCACAGATATGTATATGAACATTCACAAAAGTGTGTGTGTATGTGTGAACAACAGAGAGACTTATAATGCATTTCACATTTCTTTTGAAGTTACATAAAATGCAATGCAATTTCCCTCCTGCAATTGGCATCCAAATTATTTTTAGAAATATTGATACAGCAAGAAAGGAAATAAAAGACTACATGCTAAAGATGTCTGTGACTAAAAATAATTTCAAATTGTAAATAAGTATTATTAGAATCAGCTTGTGGTAAATAAGGGAATCTTAAAGGATTCTTAGTGATGCAGAGAGTATAATTTGTTCCATTTGCTTCAAAACTTTAACTTAGCTATCTAATTAAGAAAAAAAAAACTACAAAAACAATATATAACAAATATCAATAAATTATGGTAAATGTATATTCCACAATGAGTTTATTTATAATTTTCTCTGACTTCTTTGCATGATACGAGATGATTAACTTGTTATTGCAGACAACCATTACTCCAAAATAACAAATTCTGTTATCACATTATCATTAGTTATCCAAGAGTGTTTCAATAAAAATGAACTTTTACATACGAGACAAAAATAATATGGCAGAGAGGTCTTCAAAAGGCAGAGCTAATGATTTCTCATTATAGAAGATCCAATATATGAACATAGGTAATTTTCTTACTGAATTATTCATATAAGTACATACGTAATTATGGCAATCGATAATCTACATAAAAGTACATATATGATGATTCTGTTAATGATTTCCTTATGGAGGTGCATGCATAATTCCATTAATGAATTGTCATACATATATATATATATATATGATGATATATATATACATGTGTCTATAAATAGATATAGATAGATATATGCAGGCATGTATGTATGTGTGTGTGCATGTGTGTCTATACATATATATTACACAAAAACACACACACACATATATATATATATATATATATATATATATACACACACACACACATCTCTCTACATTATATCATTTTGTTAAATTAGTGATATATCTAAATCAATGAATATGTTAACGAATTCACTACATTATTATCATCACAAGCATCATAATTTCATTTAATGTCTGTTTTATTTTTCCCCATGCTTTCTATCAGGTAAAAAATGTGCTAAGCCATATATGTTATTACAATCACAGTAGAGGGCGTGCGCGCACGTGTGTGTGTATGCACGCGCGTGCATGTGTGTGCATACATGCATCTCTACACAACTCATAAAATTTGAACAGAAGTTTTACAGTGATACACCCTCCTTTCCCAGAGCCTACCAGGTAGAGATACATGCATAATGCTTTTAATTCATTTCACATATACAGATATATCTGTAGTTTACCAAAAGAGCAAAGCAATACTGGATCACAAAATAATAAACTTTATGAACTGTAAATGTCAAATGGAATAATGATTTTATTCCTATTGGTCATGACGCAAAACCAATTTCATAAAAGTAGAAGGTACAACCATATTTATATTTATTTTCTATACATTTGCCTAACAGGATGAAAAGCAACATTGATTCCAATATAATTTGAATTCAGCTCATTGAATAGTCACTCTAAACTCATATCCTAAATCTTGTTACCAGCAGCTGTAAAACAGATGTTCTGTATTTTGAAATTCTTTTAACCCTTTAGAATTCAGATTATTCTGTCGAATATAATGCTTATTTATTAACATTTTTCAACTAGCAATAACCACACCTCAGATAACACTCATTGGCTATTTATTCACGTTTTTAATTACTCATGCTTTACCTTGTAGCTCCAAAGTTTCAATGATATGATTGTTCATTCTCAGAATGACATTAGTAGGGTAGGTGTTAGAGGTCGAATCTGGCCAGTTTGAACATAAAACAAGGTAGAATATTTGGGATGGATATTGCCAGTTTAAATGCTAACTGGTTACAGTTTGAGCTAGTTTTAGATTGCTTTGCTAGGTGGTTCTCATTACTCGATTTGCAAATGGTCATTTTTGACACAAGTACTTTTTTAATATCTATGACATAAGGCGGTGAGCTGGCAGAATTGTTAGCATGCCAGAAAAAAGGCCTAGCGGCATTTCATCTGAGTTTACATTCTGAGTTCAAATTCCACTGAGGTCGACTTTGCCTTTCATCCTTTCGGGGTTGATAAAATAAGAATCAGCTGAACACTGGGGGGGTCAATGTAATCAACTTTTTCCCCTCCTCTGAAATTGCTGGCCTTCTGCCAAAATTTAAAACCTTTGAAACCAATATCTATCTGATACGATGCCAATGATATAAACAACAGATCTGATAACTATATTACAAGAATTAAGTGCATCTAATTAAAAATATACTACAGCTTTCACAATTCTTCATGCTGCCTATAAGAAAAATAGTTCTCTCAACATTAACCACTTCCGATAAATGTTATATTACCCTTATCATGCAATTACTCTCAAAATTAAACAATAAGTCACTGCTGCTAATTACACATTTAACCTTGAAGAAATTTCTTCAATTTCTAATGAGCATCACGCCAAAAGACTCTTGGTCTTTTGATGAAATAACTGACAACATCCATGAGAAAAAAATCCTTAACGATTAACATCTCTGACAAAGAAAACAATGAAATCTACTTTACTAAACCAATGACTATGCTTCATAATTCCTAATGTACTGTATCCATGAAGACAAGTGTTTTTTTTTTTTGTAGATTGTATAAAAATGTCCAGGTTAATGACCATTTAATATGTAACTACTGCTTGCATGCCTGAAGAAAACTGAACTGTAACTAATGAAGTTTAAAAATTCAATTATAAATACTATAGACACAAAGTGCAGAAATAACTGGTGTGTTGATTTAACATCAAATCTTCTGCAAAAACATTTTAATATCAACCAAACAGTAAAGTTTTACTGTGTCTTGGGAGAGTCATTAAGCCTATAATAATAACACACACACAGTTTCAATTCCACTTGTTTGTTATTAGTCAATTTGTTAGATATCTAATCAGCTAACCAATCGATAACAAACGATCGATTGGTTAGTTGGTTAGATATCTAAGCAATCCACTAATAATAAAGTGGAATTGAACAAGTGCGTGTTATTATTATTATTGGCATAATGATTAGTTATCTGATCAGCTAACTAATCAATAACAAACAATTGATTAGTTAGTTGGTTAGATATCTAACCAATCGAATAACCATAAATGAAGTGAAATAGAACCAGTGCATGTATTATTATTGGCATAATGACCCTCCCAAGACACAACAAAATTTATTTCAATACAAGATTTCACATGAAGACTCTTACAAACAAAATACAAAGATGAAACAAAAAAGAAAAGATATAGGCACAAATATATGTAAATTAATCACATAACAATATTCGTATAAAAAAAACCCAAAAAAACTTTTACTTGAAAAGAGAAGCCACAAGCAAAATTTGAACGCAATTAGTTTATATCTATAATTTATAAACCCTCACCTACATTATGGAAAACCTAAATTCTTTTAGATATATCTAAGATCTTGTTAGGCTAATACTACACTTTACACACTGCTGATGACATCCAATATGACAAACGTATATCTGAATAATTGACAATGTTATTTTGATGATAGACAACCTCCTATTAAAAGAGAAACACATTTTTGTAACATCCAATTTTCTTTTTAAATACTTTATCAATCACTCTGTGTGTCTACATAGAGACCTTTTGATAATGTGTGGCTTAAGTCTATGCATACATATATATATATATATATCTTGTTTTTTTTTTGTCTTTTACCTGTTTCAGTCATCAGACTGTGGGCATGCTGGGGCACCGCCTTGAATTTATAGTTGAATGAATCAACCCCAGTACTTATTTTTCAAGCCTGGTACTTATTCTATCGATCTCTTTTGCCGAACCGCTAAGTTA
>JAOPUL010007422.1:67906725-67916822 GCA_027564515.1 Octopus rubescens
ATATAAGATATATTTTATATATATAATATATATATATATATATATCATCATCATCATCCTTTAATGTCCGTTTTCCATGCTGGCATGGGTTGGATGGTTTGACCAGACCTGGCAAGCCAGGGAGGGCTGCACCATGTTCCAGTCTGATTTAGCTTGGTTTCTACAGATGGATGTTCTTCTTAATGCCAACCACATTACAGTGTGTGCTGGGTGCTTTTAACGTGTCACCAGCACCAGACGCTCAACGCTAGTGCTTTTTACGTGACAGGTGATTGAATGAGACAGAAGATGGAGTATAAGAGTCTTTATTTATCACGACAATCATTTCGACCCATCGTACATCGATTCCTCACTGGTGTGATGCTGTACAACTCTTGCTGTGCATCCCCTGGGGCAAATGTGTCTCTTCAGGTGAATTTACAAAGGATGTCTCATTGAATAAACACTGTTTCACTTCGTTTAGCTGTTGTGGAGTGTAGCTCTTAACAATTCGGCATCCTCTGTAGGATGCCCAATTGTTAAGAGCTACAGTCTAGTAACTACTATAATCTTTTACCATGAATTTTCCTTAATACTTCAACAATGGAATTGCTAACTTCTATTATCTTTTACATATGATTTCCTTAATTCTTCAATCATGGAATTGCCAACCACTATTATCTTTCACTTTGGACACTTCTTAATTCTTCGATGAACTGGTAACTACTAATATCCTTGATTAAGGATATACTATAATTTTCTCTCTCTCCGATGACAGAATAGTTAGCTTACGTGGAAATCTTTACTCAATAATATATGCCCCTCATGCTCAACTATCCTAAAAACTGTTGTAAGAGACTTTATGCATTACTTCATAATCCTGTATTTATTATAACTACTCTGCACTATGTTTAAATTATAAATTAAATGCTCTAAAGTGATACCACATGTTTTTCTTGTTCATTCTCTCTTTCTAATATATATATATATATATATATACATATACACACACACACATATATATACATATATATACATACATATACACACATATATATATATACATATACACACACACATATATACACATACATATACACACACACATATATATACACATACATATACACACACACATATATATACATACATATACACACACATATATATACATACATATACACACACATATATATATATACATACATATATACACACATATATATATATACATACATATATACACACATATATATATACATATATACACACACATATATATATATACATATATACACACACACATATATATATACATATATACACACACATATATATACACACACACATATATATACATACATATACACACACACAAATATATATATACATACACACACATATATATATATACATACACACACATATATATATATACATTCATATACACACATATATACATATGCATTCGCATACATATACACATACATACACACGCAAGCATATTCACATATACATACACCCATACGTATATATACACACACACACACATACATATATATGTGTATATACATGGTGTATCTGTTTGCCTTACTCTCTCCTATTTACTACTTGTCAAAGCTTCATTAATTCACTCTGATACTCATATCTTTCAAAGATATATAAGCATTCATTTCTCATTTTCTCTTTGCAGTTTTTCATTCCAATTACATTCTCTCTTATTCAGATTTAATTTATTTTCCACTTATTTCTAATCATTATATTTAGTTTCATCAATTTTAATCATTCTTTTGAAATCTACAGAAAACTTTTCTTTTTACTTTCTCAAAGTCTTTACATTAAGCAACCAAAATATACAGAAATAAATAGTTATTTGAAGAGAACTCCACAATATTTCACTGTGGATGCAAATGTTTGGTTGGTTTCAAATGCTCAAAAAGAAAAATTCTAAATTTTGTTGCTGTTTCATTTAGCATATCAAGCTCTCCAGCAGATCTGGCTGTCTACTGGAAAAAAGAATGACAAGGCTGACCGATCAATTTGATACCCCTATTTTAACCTCACTAGTTCATGTGTTTCAGCCTGTATAATGATGTGTTTCCCTGTATTTCTAGGATGTAATAGTACAACATTGGATATGGACTCTAACTCCCTCCTTAATAAATGAAATTCTACAGGCTAAATTTGATACGGTTGATGTATTAGTGAAGAGTCAATGGCAAAGTTGTAGTTGAGAAAAGGTTAGCTGACATGAAGGACTGGAACCCATCTGAATATTGGAAAAGAATTACCTGTATCATGATGATTTGTGCTGGGTATTAAAATGCTGACATCATAACTGCTGCTCAATGCTTTGTGAACACTGTAAGATATGACATGAGTAACAGCAATGGAGACTATGAAGCTAAGGCCAGCAGAAAGGGATACAGCAGGTGTTCTGACTGCATCCACATGTCGGAATTCATCCCCCACGTCTTTGAACAGGGCTTTAGGCTCAATTTAGATGCCTTTGTGAAGTTGCTGGAGGCTGTGGTCAATCGCTGGTGGGAAAAAAGGTTGCTGCTGGAATGCCATATGTGTGGCAACAGGATTCGGCTCCTTGCCATACCTCCAGAAAGAGTCAGAAATGGTTGTTGGAGAATATAACTATGACTTCACCAGCCCCAATTTCTGGCCTCCTAATTCCTTTGATTGTAATCTCATTTCATGGATTACTATGTGTGGGCATGATTGGGAAAGACACAAACTGCTCTGATCTTGGCCACCAGCTTGCAAGCAAAGAGATGTTTGAAGATCTTCCCAGGGACACAGTGAGGAATGCATGTGCCAAGTTTAAGAGCCATTTGAGGCCGTGGTGGAAGCTGAGGACATCTACTTTGAGTAAGAAGTTACCTCTCAGCCATAATCTAGTCGATATTTTTTTGATTTTTTTAAAAGTACTTCTATTTTTGGATGGGATATTGTATTTTCTTTTTCCTTTTATGCAAACTGTCAAATTTAGCCTGAACACCATGTAGTAATTGGCATGAATTGTGAATAAAACACTATTTTGTGACATGTTTCATTAATGATATTAATCCAAAGTAGCATCACCAATTTAAGTTAATTGAAACCCACCTAGTGGCACAAATCTTCATCTTTTAGACCAAAATAGCTTCTATTCTAACTTTTATTTTAGTTAATATATCTTTCAATTCTAATTCTTTCATCTCGTTCCCATCCAACCTTTGCTGCTCTCAACTCTCAATATAGTTATTAGTCATATCATCATCATCATCCTTTAACGTCCGCTATTGAAAATCACAGTTATTACTTGCAAACAATGATTGGTAGCCTGTAACCTGTTTTTGTTAATTCTTTTCAGTACTCATACTGTGGAGAGCTGATGCAGACACCCTCTTTATCCTCCCTCTCTAGACCCAGCAGAATTTTCTAGACCCCACAAAACATCAGGGGAGAGCAGGTTCACCAGTATAAGGCTTGCACTCATTTTTAATCTGAGTACATTAGAGCAATGTGAAATGGAGTGCCTTGCTCAAGGACATAACACACCACCTAATCCAGGAGTGAAACCCATGATAATAAGATCATGAACTCAATGCCTCATCCACTAGGTCACTTACCTTGTCTAAATGGTTTTAGTCAAACTGCTTATTCTTTACAAAGACCAATTCTATAAGTAACATATGGTCCATGCTGTAAAGTGGTTGGCATTGGGAAGAGCATCCAGCCATAAAAACCATGCCAAAGTAGACACTGATGCAATCCTTGGACACATTCGATCCAGCCAAACCATCCAACCTATACCAGCATGGAACAGAGATGTTTAATGATGATGATGATAATAATAACACTTAGGAATTTAATATTTTTCTGCAAGGAACATCATTTGTTATTATCATCATTCTCATGAGTTTTTACAATATTTCCATTATCATCATTCATTCAGGTCTATTTAGTCACAGTACCATTTATTGATTCATCAACCAAAAATGTTAACCAATGGTCACTCCTTATCAAATACAACACACTGTACACAAACCTTGAACGTTTCTATAATAAAATGTTAGCGAAAAATCCTTTTAGTTAATGATATAATATCCATTTTCTATAGTGACATCAACTTGGCATACTTGGAACACAATATTTCTGTTGTTATTTACGAGGTACAATGTTCCTTACTCAAACATAATTATTTTAGTCTTCTTTAGTACACATAGTAATGATAACATCCACCCAGAATCATCCATTGAAATTTAACAATACTACAGAAATTATCCTCCTTGTATATGGCAAAAATTGAGATTCAGCCACTTCTTCAAATCAATAGCATAAAATATTCCGTGCAAGTTTGAATTATACATACATTATTTTCTGTCAATCACCATTACCTAATTACACATGCTTGTAAGTATGTTTTCATATTAAAGGCAGTCAAATGAGATATCTAATGACCCTTACTTCATTTGCATCTGATTGGCTACATTTCCTGCCATTGTTTCATTAACACTAATGAATCTTTTCTCTACCTATTTACACCTGCCTCATGCTGTCTGATTAAGAGGTAGCAATTCCCTAATATTCCCCTCTAACATTAACAATTATGATATTACTTGCTGCTGTTGCATCACTATGTGACCAACATAGTAGAACATATATGCTACTTCTAGTGAACCAGATAAATAGCATACACACTTTAGTGCTTATTTACTAAAGAGAAGATGAAACTCAAGCTGGGAGTGTGTACCACTCAAAAATCTTACTAGATAGTATTTTTGTATATACATTGCTCACCATGCAGTGTAATGAATATAAACAAAGTTAGTCTCCAATTGATGTTGTAATTGCATAGCCTCTGCAACTAAACAGAAGCTGAGTTATGGTCAGTAACCAGGTATATAATTATCTAAATACTAATGAAGCAAAATTAATTTCATCAAATATAAAGGTTAGAATTCTATCAGGTGTAATTAGACCATTAGACTCCCTTTATTTTAAATTTCTAACGACACTGTATGTTATGAACGCATGTAATACAATTAAAGAAAAAAAAGTTGCTGCCTTATGTATGCTATCCACTCATATCTTAAGAGCCGGGGAACATATAGGCCAGGGGGACGGGGACACACATAAGGACCAGGAGCTCTTAGTCAGATGGTGGCAACGACACATAGAGCAGTATATGAGATATAGACGAGATCTATAGAATGGCGGGGAACATATAGACCGGGGGGGGGGGGAGAAGCAGACGGATATAAGGACTGGGAACTCAGTCAGACAGATGATAACTATACACCGGGGATCGAACTCAGCCTCCTTTACAACTCTCAATGCTGCTTATATATACATCACATATATATATATATATACATACACACACACGTTAAACACACACATTTACACATACATATATACATACACACACACACATACATATATATATATATATATATACACATGTAGGTGCAGGTATGGCTGTGTGGTAAGAAGCTTGATTTCCAACCACATGGTTCTGGGTTCAGTCTCACTACGTGGCATCTTGGGCAAGTGTCTTATACTATAGCCTTGGGCCGACCAAAACCTTGTGAGTGGTTTTGGTAGATGGAAACTGAAAGAAGTCAGTCATATATATATGTATATATCTATGTGAGTGTGTGTGTGTGTGTCATTGTGTCTGTGTTTGTCTCCCACCACTGCTTGACAACCAGTGTTGGTTAGTTTACATCCCCGTAACTTAGCAAAAGAGATCGATAGAATAAGTACCTGGCTTCAAACAATAAGTACTAAGGTCAATTCATTCGACTAAAAATTCAAGGCGGTGCCCCAGCATAGCTGCAGTCTGATGACTGAAACAAGTAAAAGATAAAAGATATATATATATAAATATGGGCTTCTTTCAGTTTCCATCTTCCAAATCCCCTCCCAAGAATTTGGTCAGCCTGGGTTTATAGCAGAAGACACTTTCCCAAGGTACCACACAGTTATTCCTGTACCTATAATCCCAAATGCTAACAGATACAAGACAGTAAGTCTCCTTTACTCCAAACAGAAAATAGTGAGCATTTGTAAATTTTTCTTTATCCTTTGGCTAGTTAAAATAATTTTCCAGTTTCTACTGTCAAACATGTAATATTAAATAGTGGTTAGCTTTTCAAATTGGACATACTTTATTTCTTGCTTTATATACAACATCTGTTGTAGAAACTAAACCTGCGTCTTTTGGCTCAGTGGTCCTTAAACTTAACTTTGTAGTTACTTGATATTTTTTTTTTTATCATGTTTGTACAGTAAGAAATGTTTGAAAACATTAACATAGCAAACATCGATAACAGAAATCATATAAAACAAAATTTTTTAGTGTAGACTAGAGATTTCTCATATTAGTCTCTGGTTTCGTCATTACAAGTATACTGCTGTGGATATTTGTGGGTTGTTCATTCAAAAACAATAGATGAAATTAAAATAACACAGGTAAACCCCACCCAGTAAAACAGAATTTTCATATCTCACAAAAAAAAACAAAAGACCAAAAAAAAAAAACACAGTAACTATCACCAGAAATTTTATAACATGCAGGTTTGTCCTACCCAGAAAAGATAAAACAATTTCCTCCATTAAATGATAATGTACAAACATCTTCATAAAGATATCAAACTGGGAAGCAAGTGAAATACTTCAGATATTGTCCATTAGTGCAAGTTATTGCACATAAAAGGCATAGTATAAATGTGCAGATAAAAGATTTATTTTCCTCATGAAGATGAAGTGGTTGCAACAAAATCTATATCCTTGTGGATACGTATGTATATAGACATATAAACGACAGATGGAATGGCGGACAGAGATAGAAAAGAGGGAATCTATTGTGAATGAGAAAATGATTTCAACTTTCTCTATTGTTCTTTTATTATCACTACATTTTCAAAGACAATTCTATAAGTAATTTACTTTGAAGTCAACCAGATTATTCATCTATGCATATATAAATATAGTAAAAACTATGTGTACATTTGCACACAGGTCTGCAAAGACACACACATTATATATATATATATATATATATATAAATACACACACACACGTGTATGTATGTATGTATATATATATAGGTTTTGCTTGGAAACAAATTAATAGTAATTAATAACATTTTCTGGACAAGTTCCAGAACCAGTAAAATGGCTTTTCTCTTTGATTTAAAGTTTCCCAAAGTTAGAAAATATAAAAGTCTGGTGAAATCCTAACAAAGTAAACCAGAGGCGAACTATTAATGCCAGTTGAGTTTGGATTAGTGACAAAAGCAAACAGAAAATGCGACTAAAGATAAAAGCTAATGTTAGGAAAATGTAAATTACTGTTAAATGGTTCATGTGTCTGCCATCTTCATTGGTAACTATTATAGGATTCTCTAACTAAATACAATAGCTTTTTAGGGTTTGCTTTGATGCTTCAAATTATGCTATAGATATTGCCTAGCAGAATAATATAGTAATGTACCAATGAAACATTTCATTCACATATATTTGAATAAAAATACTTCAACAATAGAATTTGGTCATTTCTTTTAAAAGGTATTTTTTTTTTTTCCAAGACTGCATTAATCCTGGTTAAATCAAGCCTAACATGAATTATATTTTGTTAACTTTAGAAAATTTAAAACTAAGTCAAGAATACAGCAACTCTTTGTTTGTAACATAAAAGTGCAGATTTCTTTATTTATCTTTATAGTTTATAATTTAATTTCAAAGAATACAAAACATGTTAAACAAATGTATTTTTATCACTGGACAATATTCACAGAGCTAGAGCCAATGAGCAATGTTGTGAAGAGTGGTTAGTTACAAGTGAACATAATCTAACCCTGCTGACAAACACATCTAATGCTTCTGGCAAGGTTTGAACATATGACCAACTACTTCTCTCTACAGACCATCAAAGAAACTTCTAGATGGTTGTGTAATCTACTAGAAATAGTCAACACATTCTATCAAATCACACCCTATGGTTTTAAAAGAGAAAAGATATATTAGATAATGCAGTTCTAGATATAGAAAAAACAACTAGAACACTTTCAATCATAGGTCTGTTTAATGAAGGGTGACATGGGGCATGAAGACACTACATTACTGGTAGTAGTCTTTGCAACCATTTAGATGGTTAATAAATGTTTTCCAGTTGGTGATAGGTAATTTGCTCAAATTATAGTAAGCAGTGTTCTTTATCACTACACCTTTTGCACACCTGTCACTAAATTATTCTATTAATTTATGACAGCAGTTTTAGATCTAAATAAAGATAAACATGTACTATGGTATATCTTGCAGCTTGTAAGAATTTTTTTTTTTTAATGTGATAAGGAATTACTTGCAAGATGGAATGGCCTAAGCTCTGGTATATTATATTATATTATAAAAATTTGTATTATATATAATAAAAATGTGTCCTTTTAACACAATTGAGATAGAGTTGTGAACATTAAATGAATTTGAACCAAGTACCTTGTATTCTACATGCGCACGCAGTAAACAGATACATCTCAGGAAAGTTTAACAACAAAGTAATATGGTGAGTTGCTTTTATGCATAAATGTTGTGACTTTAAGAGATGCTAGTTATTACATACATTGAATGTACAGAGTGTTCATAAAGAAGGTCACAACTATCTTCTGTTTGCACAAATAAATAGATTTTGATGCATGTTGTTGCATTTGCATGCATGTTTTTTACAAATGGAAATATGACTGCATGTTTTCATATTCGAAAATGTGTGTCTGTCCATTTGAATGATGCATGCAAATATGTGAACTTGCATGTTTATGAATGTAAAAATATAAGAATATTTTAATGATGTGTGCAACTATGTGAGACTCCATATTCATAAAAGTAAAACTACACGTACATATATAAACATGTGTCAGTTATAAATATGCTCAAAAGAGGTAAAGAGGTTAAGTTAAAGAGACAAGATGGCAGTGAACATGCCTTTTCATTTTTTTTTTTTTTTCTACAGATAGGATTTTTATATGTTCAGTTGACTGTTTACAGAAATGAAAGTTCTTGGGATTGGATCAGCATTAAATGCAATAAAAATAGCAATCTTATATTTTTATTTTAATCCCATTCTTTGTTCGAAGGCTTTTCACCAATATTAACAACACCTTTGATTCACCATGTCCCCCAAAATCCATGTGTCCTTTACATTACTAAATAAATCTGCTGTTATCACTATAGAAACCACATTAATGTCAAAGTCTGCATTAAATGCAGTCAAACTCAATAAACAATTCATTTGCTACTTGCCAAAGGTGTGTTCATTGGTTGAAATCTTTGTTCCACTCCTACTAGAAAGCTTTCAAAAAAAAATCTATTTTCTGAATATCCTAGGTTTCCTTGTTTTGCTTCTGGTGTTTCCAACTGAATATAAGCAGACATACTTGAGTATAATCAAACTATCCAGTTCTTTTTTTCTTCCTTTTTATATTTTATTTTATTTCTACTTATTTCTCTTATGTCCTCTTATTCCTGTTGATCTATCCACAGAATGCCAATTCTCTACTTACTGAGTGGAATATATGAAGAATAACCTAACAAATATGGATAACATCTAGCAATTAAAAGAAATAAAATATTAATTATCAACAAAAACAGATTTTTAGATGAATATTCTATGTTCATATTCAAGTAAGTAATGTTGGAATGGTTTCATTAGAAAATAATGCTGCCAGCACAATTTTATCGAAGTCATATTCTCTCTAATGTTCCATGCATGTCGCAATCAACACAATCCGTTTTTACTAAAAGAGATTGAGATTTCTGGAAAGTTATTAAGAATACAATCCCAGTGTAATGTGTAGTAAAATTAGCATATGGAATGTATGAGTCATTGTCAAATATTTTATGAATTATTCCTCTATTTGTGCAATCTCAACTGACTAGGAGCATGTCAACAACACCAGCTGGTATTCTAGATTACTAGTAATAGTAACAGAAGAGCCTCAACAAGTACCTTAAAATATTAAAAAAAAACAACAACTATATAGGCGCAGCGTGGCTGTGTGGTAAGAAGCTTGCTTCCCAACCACATGGTTCCGCGTTCAATCCCACTGCGTGGCACCTTGGGCA
>JAOPUL010007422.1:67980276-67992842 GCA_027564515.1 Octopus rubescens
GACTGAAACAAGTAAAAGATAAAAGATATATGCACATATTGTATATATATATATATATATATATATATATATATATACATATACATACACAAAAACACACACAGTGTGTATGTATATATATATACATACACAAATACACACACAGTGTGTATGTATATATATATATATATATGTATATGTGTGTGCGTGTTTATGTACATATATATATATACGCACATATTTTCTCCTATTGTACAGTCTTATATGCATTTATGTATGTACATATATGCATGTCTGCAAATGTATCATTATATAGATTTATGTGTGTGTGTGTGTGTACCTATATGTATATATAAATGTATATACAGAATTGTACACACACCCTTTTTGTTACCCTAGTTGTCGTGTAGAAATGAAAACGTGTTTTCATTTATTTTCGTAGACATATCATTATTCCACATTCTTATTGCCTTCAAATATCTCCACCTTCGTGCATAATAGATATGTACCAGTAATATATTCGATACTTGTTTAATAATAGTGATGTACCAGTAACGTAATACGTTGTTATAAAGATATACTAGGAATAATCAATAACATATTGGATTTATATAGAGATGTACCAGTAATAACGAGTAATTTATTGCGTTGTTGTAGAGATGCACCAGTAATATAGATTAGTTTGGTGTAGAGATATACCAGTAATATATCGAATTGCTGTAGAAATATACCAGTGATATGAGTTGGTGTTGAGTAATATAATGTGCTTTGTCGGCTGCCTGTAGCCACAAAAACTACCGGTCTAAATCTTTTAGTCCCTTTTACTTAGTGAACAGAGCGCGACTTTATTGTCCATTCTTCTGGGGAGGCAAGTATTAAACACGTACCAGTCATGCACTGCGAGTCGATCTCGACCCCCCCCCCCCCGCCACCAGATGATTATATCACTTGTGCTTCTGTCACATTTATGGAAAATTGTATAATAAAAGTTCTTAACTCTGAAGCCCCTCCTCTTTATCTTTTTCTCTCTCCGTTTTAATTTGAGGATGGATTTTCGGTTTTGATTTTTATTCGTTGGGCTTAGTTTAGTTGTCTGTGCACTACTAATGGAATTGTCATTACTATATGATTATTATGAAAGTCAGGTGAGTGTATAGGATGAGAGTGGCGATGTGATGGTAGTGGAGGTGGTCGTCTTCATTATTATACAGGATAGATGCTGCAATAGCAGTCAGCCGCTCACTTTTTCAAAAGTGAAAAAGAAGCTAGTCTTGGATAGAAAGCGGCGGGAGACGCTTTACTGAGACGCCGGCTCTTCGTCTCTTTCTTTCTCTCCGTCTTTGTGTGTGTGTGTGTATATATAGATATATATATATATCTATATATAATAAATAAATATACATATATCTTAATCCTCTCTCTCTCTTTATACCATTTCCTTCCTTTCTTTATGTGACACACGCCACTTCTTACTCTTTCTCACAGCGCGCGAGGCCGGCTCACTCCTTTCGCTTGTCTTATTCGCTTCCTTCCCCTCCCTTTTGCACGCTTTCTTTTCCTCCTCCTCCTTCTCCTCCTCCTCCCTTACCACACGGCACTACCCTAGTTCCGTCCCGTTCACTTTAGCTCTCACTGCTACTCCGTGGCATACGCCGTGGCTGCCGCTTTCTCTTTGCTTTCACCTCACACTTCTTCTCCACGGCACACGCCAGCCACCTTTTCTTCTTGCCTACCTCCTCCTCTCCCCCCTCACTCCTATCAATACAACGCCATTTTCTTTGTACTCAGCAAAATATAATCAATAGTTTGCACCACACACACAAAATATTTTGTATACGGAAACGCTAACGTCTCTTCCACGAGTTCATATTTTCGGACGTTACTCGTTACATTCTGGAATCCTTTAAAACCAGTAAGTTCAGGGTTTGTTTATTTGATTTTTCTTTCTTTCTTTTTCCTCTTGTTTTCAAGTCGCGCATCAGAACGCGCTCGCGCACACATAGGTGTGTATATTTTCATATGGGTGTATGTGCGTGTGTATATATTAAGATGGGTGTATGTGTGTGCATATGTTAACATCGATGTTTGTGTGTGTGTATATATATATATGTATACACACACACACACACACTTTATAATATATATATATATATTCTTGCTGGTGCGAGATTTTTCATTTCA
The DNA here is from genome assembly GCA_027564515.1 of Octopus rubescens. Taxonomy (NCBI): domain Eukaryota; kingdom Metazoa; phylum Mollusca; class Cephalopoda; order Octopoda; family Octopodidae; genus Octopus; species Octopus rubescens. Next base: position 67,982,437 of record JAOPUL010007422.1, read on the forward strand.
AATTTTTCTTCTAATTTGAGTTCCATGTTTACAAAGGTTTTTTTTTTTTTTTTTGGTAAGGTATATTTGATTTCCATATTTGCCAAACTAGCTTGGATTTTATTGTTTGTCTGAGTGATCATGTGGATTTCGTCACAGATTCCTTAGAAACACACGCACACATACACACACACACTTACATTATACATGTGTGTGTGTTCATTAATAAGATTAGGCACGCGGATCTTTGGGTAAGTTGAAATCATTATACGGGATACAGAATATTTTATAGCACAATACCAAATAGTCAAGAGTTGTCCGTATGTAGTTAGTACACATTGTTTTCCAATTCACTATTATATCGTATTTCATGACAGACTTATCTAAGCTGTGTTTATATGAGTGTACATCACACACATACACACACACACACATACATACATACACACACATATATATATATATATATATGCAAACACACATATACATACATGCATATGCATGTATATACGCATAGAAACACATGCACTCGCGCGCGCGATTTTACCTTGTAGGAATTATATCTAGTGGGGGGGGGGGCTACGGTGATGTCGGGCACGGTCGAAACTTTGACGTAATTACATCCATAAACGTTATACTGAATGTTTTCTCGGTCTCTCTTTCTTTCTCTCTTACAATGAGTTAAGCTACTCGAACCGCTTCATTGATTTCCCCCCCTTCATACACCACATAAAAGCTATTCATTTCAGACATAATAGTACGGACACCAGTTTTATTCACCTGCTGAAACGAGTTTTTTTCCCCCTTTTTTTTCTATTTGTAAATAAACCTTGCTTTTAAAGCTCCTCTCTCTTCGACCCTTTTGTATTTTGCCTGTGTGTCTGCTATATCTTTTACTTCTATCACATCTCCGTTTTCTTGTGTTGGGAACCTCACCTCCTGTGATGTCTATTGCTATGGTTATGTATTCTTAATTGCCAATCAAAAAGGAAACCGATTTTCTAAATATCTCACCTATTTAGTAAGTTGCGCATTACTTGTGATGTGAACCAAGTTCCATTGATAGTTTCACTGTAAGAAAGCTAACGAATATGTTAAATGGACAACGAAACTTGTCTGCTATTTGTTTTTACTGTGCTTATTATTAATTCTTTCTTTAATTCCGATGCCATCTCTGCTATGTGATGTATACATGTAAACATTTCAGTTCATTTTCCACTCTTGAAACTTATATTACTAAAAGCTGGTCGATTTCTTTGGTTGTTGGTTTCAAAGTGTGATAATGGATAATAGATATATGGCATGGCATTTGACGGGACGGTTTTTGCTCCAAAAAACCTGAACTGGAGGCTATTATCGTGTTCGTATTCAGTTCGATCTTGGTCCAGTTCGTAACTAATTGATTCATCAGGTTGTCGCTTGGACAACCTGCTCACATGCTCAAACATTTGTGAACCACGCGCTTTTACACAATGGTGTGTCTACCAAGCTTTGGTCAGTTTCATTATAAAAGTGAAAATTGTTCAACTCAGTCTACTACCTCATTCATCCATTCACTTTAGTTTATCTGATGTTTCCTCATTCATTTCACCATTCTTCCCCGTCTGATTAATTTTATTTATTGAAAGTAATTAAACCAATGCTGTGTAGATATTGTATTGGTTTGGTTTCCAGTTGTTTAGCAGTAAATTGCCTGCTTGCCAGCTTGACCAATATAACCAGTAGACCTGCATTATTACTTACTGTCTGCTTACATCTGTGACCGTTTTTAACCATGCTCCTCCTCTGCGTTTGCCGTTCGCATCACTTTCTGCTGCTAGATCTGTGATCTGTCTCTTGTTTTTTTTTTATTTTGTTTTTTTAAATATATACATTTATATTTCTATTTTTCCCTATTTTGTTTTTCTTTTCACTTTTAGAATTAACTAGTGTCTATAACTTGGCTAGAGCTATTGACTCCTACGGCTGGGCACTATCATATTTTTGGTGTCGGCCACTTTTAACTACTGCATTTAAATCTGAGACCGGTTTCTTGTTACAACCAACATACACAGCCGAACTAGGTAGGTAGGTTTATTTTATAATTTATTGCTTTTTTTAATTATTTTATTTTAGTTATTTAGAATAATTTTACCATTTTCTTATTTTATTTAATCTTTTTTTTTTTAACAATTGTTTTCTACATTCATTAATGAAATAATTACCATGGAATGTTAAATCACCGTTAGAAATAAAGCCTTATTGCTTCTCTGGTGCAGATCTCGTCAACTGTCTGGATCACAGGTGGGTAATAGCCCTCAGCCCCAAGTAACAAACCAACTTCGACCTATCCTCTTTATGCCAACCGGATCAATATCGTAACGACAAAACGCGCCCCCCCCCTCTATCCTACATCTTAACTCTAACTTCATTTTTCTTTCCGGTCAGTTTCATTATCACCATCATATTTATTGTTTTTGTTGTAATTGTTTTAATTTCGCAACTTGACAGCTTTTCCACTATTACACCAGGTAATCTAATCCATCTTAAATAGATACTAACTAGCTTTAAGCCATGAGTGCTGATGAGGGGAAAAGTATTCTAAATAGAGAAACCTTTCCATTTTGGCCAGGCATTTAGTAATAATTCCTAAGAACTAGACACTTTTTCAAGTCTCGGCGTCAATTTGGTATTAGAAATAACCACTTCATACGAGAATAGTTCATGGTGCTTTTAATACATCTCCCAGTCAATCCCGGTCTGTTTTTTTTTGGTTTTGTTTTTCACACAGTACCATTTAGCACCTTTTCAAGGATCTACTATTCCACACTTTTTATTGATTCCTTTATTTACACAACAAAAATATAAAATAAAATCGACTATTTCTATTCTAATTTGCTTGATGTTTCATAGGAGAACATTTATTGTTAAATATCAGTTAAGGGCTAATTCTAATCCCTTATAAATAACTTTTACTATATATATTTCTTGAAACCAAATGATTATATTTATTCTTACATTAAATAAGTGCTAGAATGTTTGGGTACCTGTCTGATAGGCTGCCTTCTTATTTCGGTTTATCCTCCCAATTTTTCATTAGGAGAGGAAGCCAGCATTCGCTGCCTGCTCATATTCTTCTGAGATCTGCCAAGCATGTCTGCATATATTTTGTTAGTTGGGCGATGCTAACAGTCGGTGATATAGCAGAAGTGCGCTTCACTAGTATAAAGATGTGTGAGTAGTACTAGTAGTTGCAGTATGTATCTTCTTGACTGCATCTCCACTGTGGCCTTCATCTTCTCTCAGCAGCAGCAGCACCGTAAGATTCAGTGACCAGAAACCCGTCTTGTGTATAATAAACCGTTGCAGTAGTAGTAGTTGTTGTTGCAGAGATAGCAGCATTAACTGCCGCCGCTCCTTGTTACTGCTACTACTTCGATTACTGCTACTACAACTAGTAGTTGCATTATAATTGGTAGTAGTAGTAGTCTTTCCAATATCGATGATAGGAGAGTGGCGGCTGCCGGTCGGCCAGTGTAAGGGCGGAGGGAGAGTGATGGGTATAGCTTGATAATGATGCACGTTCTCATTGGCTCACACTGAGTTTCTTTAGAACAGTTTTCCTCCCTTCGATGCATTCTCGTGAGGTATTTATTGAGGTCATTGCTACTGTTGTCATTCATTCAATTATTGATTCCTGTCGTCTTCTTCGTCATCGTCGACCTCTTGCTGCTGCTGCTGCTACTACTGCTACTATTACTACTACTACTGCTGGGGAGAACTGTACTTAGTCGCCGTTCGTTGCCTTAAAATTGCAGCCGTAGATTTACCACGGGATAAATTTTACCAAATGCAGGTTGGTTCTACATTTGTAAGGGTTGGCATTGTACTTGTTATACAAGATTGTTGTTCAGGTGTTTTTTTCCTTTCCTTCTCTGTCTCTTTTATTCAGGTGAATGTTGATCTGCTTGAGCAGACGAGAGGCTTAACATTGAACAAAGAATCTCTTCTTCATTGCTTAACTTGCTTTTTCAGTTGGATTCAACACACATACACACCTGCATATAAAGTAATGCATTCCTTGCGTGGTTTTGTTGTTTCCTAATTCTTCTCTATTAAACCTTTCACAACCATCGCAGTATTCAACTATTCCCTGCACTCTAAAACAGTTCCTTATTGTTTATTCTCTTGGAGTTGTGTAATTAAATGTTGAATTTCTGGCTTTTACATAAGATATCTAAGGAGTGAGCGTACAGCTAGGAAAGATTCCTCAAAATGTCTTCTTGCTCTCGTTTCTCTGTGTATCGGTGTTTCTCTCTTAATCTAATAAAACGCCGTCACAGTTTCCTTCTATTTTTGGTATGTTTTTCTTTATTCTATTTTCTGTTTCTTATTTTCTTTTTTAAATCTTTCTTCAGATTACAAAAGGAGATACAATTATGGATTCGCAAATCATACAACAAAATGGTGGGAACCATTCGCCAATATCCACTGGTACACAGATGGATGATAGAGATAATGTAAGCAAGACAAATTTAATTGTGAACTACCTTCCACAAACTATGACTCAGGAGGAAATACGTTCGCTGTTTGCTAGCATTGGAGAAGTTGAAAGCTGTAAATTGATTAGAGATAAACCAACAGGTAAGCTCTTTTGTCTCTATTTCTGCATCATCTCCTCAAGATAGTATAAGCCACGCTGATGAACAATACTACAGATGGTTCAAGTCAGTCATCCTCTTTAGCAAATATTTCGTTTCAGTTTTGGGTTTCTCAGTAATTCAACTTTAATTTCTTCATTGTTGAAGAAAGTACTTCCTTCCTCTCTCATCTCACCACTATTGTCTCTCTTCAGTATCTTTCTGTGTTTCAAATCTGCTTTTCTGTTTCCCTCACAATGAAATTATATCCTAGTTGTGTTTTCAATTGATAGCATTGGTGTCTTTCAAATGATTATTTTTGTTTGTTATAGTAACCATTCTTCATTTACTAAATAATCTGTGGAGAAATGATGCTAAGTAATGTTTAATTGATGACAGGTGGCTATGTTTAGCTGACTGACTGTTTAGTCTCGGGCTTGACCAATTTCCTTTAACAGCCTTCATCACACCACATACAGTAACTTGATTTTCTGCTATCAATCTGCTAGCATTCAGCTACATGGTTTTACTGTAGACCACACTGCAAACAGCACTAGATGTTTCTCTGCTCCCTCTCTCTTTCTCTCTCATCACATTCATTCTTGTTTGCACTCTCTTGTTATATTCTCTCTCTTTCTCTCTCTCACATCACATCATCATCCCCTCTATCTTTTCTATAATCTCAGAATCGTTCTTTCTTATCATTCACACACCCTCTCTTACCTTTATTCTCTTGTTCTTTCTTGTGCTCTCTATCTCACTCCCATCTTCATTTTCTCTTAACTCTGCCATTTTCATCCTGTCTTTTAATTTTGATTCTCTCTCTATCCTAATTTTCTCTCTCCCACTCTTATCCTCATTCCATTTGTCTCTAATCTTTATTCTCTCTGTTTTAAATGGCATTTCAAATATTAATTATTCCTCATAATTATTATTCTTTTTGGCATTTTCTCCCTCCTGTTTTCAGTTTCTTTTGTATAATCAATCTTTTTCTCTCTTTCCCATCTTCACTCTTCATCTTTCCTATTTTCTCATTCTCTCATTCTCTCATTTTTACAATATTCATTTTCTTTTGTCTGTTGCCATTCTCTGTCTACTACCTTAATTTTTTTCTCTCTCTCTATCTGACATATCTTCATTCTCTCTCTTCTCATTCTGTCTCTCACCTATCCTTATTCCCAGTCTCTTTCACTCATTTCCACTCTCATCTTAACTCTCTAGTCTTCCTCGTCACTTTCTCTTTCATCTCCACTTTCGTTTTCTCCCTCTCACTCCACATCCTCATTCTTACTCTCATGTTCACTCTCTCTCACCTTCACCCTTTCTCTCTCTCATCTTCCCACCCCTCTCGCTCTTATCTTCACCCTCTCTATCTCTCATGTTCACCCTCTCTATCTCTCATCTTCACTCTCTCCCTCTATCTCATCTTCACTCTCTCCCTCTATCTCATCTTCACTCTCTCCCTCTATCTCATCTTCACTCTCTCCCTCTATCTCTTCTTCACTCTCTCCCTCTATCTCTTCTTCACTCTCTCCCTCTATCTCTTCTTCACTCTCTCCCTCTATCTCATCTTCACTCTCTCCTCTCTCCCTCTATCTTTCATCTTCTCTCTCTCTCTCCTTCACTCTCTCTCTCTCATCTTCACCCTCTCTCTCTCATCTTCACCCTCTCACTTTTGCTTTCATTCTTTCTTCATTCTCTCTCCCCATTTTCATTCTCTCTCATTTATATCTCCATTATTTTCCATTTTTGTATGTAATATTCTTTAAATGCCTTCATTCTCTTTATTCTTGCATTGCCTCTCTCCCTTTCCTATCCTTGTTCAGTCTCTCTCTTTCTCTATTCATTCTCTCTCCTACCGGCATTTTCCCATTCATTATCTCTGTCTCTGTTTTCTATTTAAATTTTCTCTTTTTCTCTTCTCACTCTTCATTCCTCTTTCCATCATTGTCTCTCTAATCTTTGTTCACTCTTGTTTCATTCTCTCTCTCTCTCTCTCTCTCTCTCTCATGGTCTCTATCTCACTCCCAACGTCATTATCTCCTAAATCTCATTTTTACACTGTATCTCCATTTTCATTCTCCACTTCCTATCTTCTCTCCAGTCTCTCCCAATTTTACTATTCTCATTCTCCCTATCTCCCTTAACTACATACTCTCTCTCTCTTTCTCTCCTTTCCCTTTTCTATCACCATGCCACCATTTTTGTCTCTTTAATCATCGTTCTCTTTCTCTCCATCGCATCCTCATTCACTCTCCATCACATCTTCATGCTTCCACTCTTTCTCCCACAATCATTATCCCTCTCCTTTCTGATCTGCTTTTAATGTTTCCCATTCTTACTTTCTTTTTTCTTATTGTCTTGTTTTAATTTTCTGCCTCTGAGCCCTCATTCTACATTTCCTATCTTCATTCCATTACTGTCCTAATATATATTCCCTCCCATTTTCAATGATTTTGTTTCTCGTCTATATTCTCTTACTAACTCACTTTCTCCCTTAGTGCTGTTCAATTCACATTCTCTTTCTCTCTCTCTTCATTCTTTCTCTCCAATATCTTCATTCTCTCTCTCTCTCTCTCTCTCTCACTGCTTCTTCTGTCTTCGTTCTATCTATCTCTCTCTTCTCATACGTTTTCTTTCTCCTGTCTTATATTATTTCACATCTATCTTTATTCTCTCTCATCTTTCTCTCACTTCTGTCTTTATTCTCTCCCCTATCTTCATTCCCTCTTATTTTAATTCATTCTCTCACTTCTGTCTTCAACCATCCTCTCTTGCCTATCTTCATTCATTCATTATCCCTCTCTATGCCTATCTTCACTTATTCTCATTTACTCATACCTTCATTCTCCCTCTCTACTTTATCATTCTCTCGCATATCTGCATTAATTCTCTCCCACTGCTGTATTCATTCTCTCTCTCCCTTATCTTAATACATTCACTTGCTCTTTCTCCCCTCCCTTAATTCATTCTCTGTCTCTCCTGTCTTACTTCATTCTCTCTCTCCCCATCTTTAGTCATTCATTCTTTCTCTCCTATCTTTTCACTCATTCTCTCTCTCGCCTGTATTCATTCATTCTCAGGCTCTATCATATCTTCTCCATCTCATTTCCTCTTCATTGTTTCTCTTTCCTATCTTCATCCTGTCTCTCTAATCTTCATTCTCTTTCTCTGGCTCTCTCTCTCTCTCACTCACTCTTTCTCTGGCTATCTCTCTCTCTCTCTCTCTGCTATTCTCTTTCTCTTTACTTTTCACTTCATTCTCTCATGATTTCTTCATATAGCTTCGTTTCTTTTCTCTCTGCTTTATTCTTTCACTCTCTCTCATCTTCATGATGTCTTTTCTCTTTCTTGTCTTTGTTTTTTCATTTTGTCACCCTAATCATTCTTCTTTTATATTTATCTCCCATTTTCACTGCCTTTCTCTTTTCAAATGTCTTTCCTTCACTCGCCACAATTTCGTATCTTGTTTCCAGTTTCTTTCTCCCGTGTTCATCCTGTCATTCTGGTCTTCATTCTATCTCACTTTCTCTGTACCTTGCTTAGTGGTAGATTTCTGGGTATTTCACCGTTTTTTTTTTTTTTTCATTTGCACTTCTTTGTCTCAGTTATTTTCCACTCCTTGTTTCTGTAGGTGTCTATTTCAGCAAATGTGATTCTGGTTCTCATTCTGATTGTCTCCCTCACCAGACACCATTATCTCTTTTCTCTCTCTACTTTATATAGATATTTACATATCATCTTTGTTTTCGTCTTTACTTTTTCCATTATGGAGCAGGGTTGACAAAAGTAATTCAGGCAGTGTATTATGCCCGAACCCTCTTTCTGTTGACAACACTTGTTTTCCATGAGCAGAGCTTAATATTCCATCAGTCTTTACAGAATGTGAGATATTTTGATGAGAAGATATAAAAACACTATGATGGCTTCTGCTTGTATAGTGAATGAAAGACATACTCAGAAGCACTAATATATGTAACATCAATATTATACTAGCATTCATTCTTTTTCTGTTTGTGAATATTAAGACTACAAAAAATTTTTAAAAAAAGAAAAAAAAAGAATTTCTTGTGCCAATAAAATGTTTTACCTAACCAACTCAAAAATACTGGCATTTTCCCACAAGTAACATAAATACATACACACATAGACTCACACACTTATATCCATGTATATAACAAGCATTTATGTATGTTTCTATGTATATATATCTATAATTATATATATTCTTTTTGAGAATATCTCGAGGCACACACAATAAAACTATAAATAAGAGCATGTAAATATTGGGTTGAAAAACTCTTTTGGATAGAAAATGTCGAAGGTTGCCCATGGGACTTTGACATTTTTCTGTCCAAAAGGGTTTTTTAACCCAATATGTGCATATATTTATGTGTGTGCTTAAAGATATTCCCCAAAACAATTAGTTTAAATTCTCTCGGAAGGTTTATCAAATTCTTATGATGTCAACAATATATATGTCCGTTTATATATTAGCATATATGAATATGTGTATATGCTGTTTATGTGTGCATATACTTGTTTGTTTGTTTGTGTGTGTATATATATATATATATATAAATGTGTATATATATAAATGTGTGAGTGTGTGTGTGTGTATATATGTATATATATATATATATATATACATACACACTTAGATATGTATACTCTTACATGTATGTATGAATGTGTGTGTGTATAAATATATATGCATGTATATTTATGTGTGTATATCTATGTAAATTTGTATGCATGTAGCTATATATGTGTGCGTGTGTATGGAAATATCTATCAGTAAACATATGCATATACATATTGATATATTTATCTGAAAAAACATCTGCATGTATATTTATAAAACATGTATATATATATGCATTTATATAGAATGTATAAACAAGATCTAATTATTTTGGAGACTGCAACTTAAGTTTCATCTTTGCTGAATGGTGTATGCTTTAGCTTAGTCCAAACTTTCAACACTTTTTCTTCCTATCTGTTGGTTGTTCTGAGCTATACTGCTAAATGGTCATTACTAGCATTAGATTTTGTGAGAAAGAACAGTAACAAAAAATACTCTGTAACTGAATGAATTTATTTTTGTTTGGAAAGAGCATTAAGTTGGTGTCATCTAGAGATAGTGGCAACAGCTTCAACTGAGCAAGAGTAGATATATTCCTCCATGCTTAAATCTGATGTCACCAAGATCATGAGATACTATATATATAACTGCTAAACGAACTATTATAATGTGCTGATCTTATTAACAAACAAACAAGCTAGATACATTTATGCATACATATATGTATATAATTAGCTATATTTGTGTGTGTGTATGTATGTATGTGTGTGTATATATATATATATATATATAATAAAAATAACACAGATGGGCTTTGGTTCACAAGTTGTCAATATACACTGCCTGTACACACGTACATATATTTCATCATCATCTTCCTTTTAATGTCCGTTTTTCCATGCTGGCATGGGCTTGACCGGAGCCGACAAGCCTGGAAGGGGGCGGGTGGGTTGCACGGGGTTCCAGTTTGATTTGGCTTGGTTTCTATGGCTGGATGCCTTTCCTAACGCCAACATATACATACACACACACATACATACACACACACACACATATATCATCATCATCATCATCATCCTTTAACGTCTGTTTTTCCATGCAGGCATGGGTCATATATATATATATAATATATAATATATATATATATATATAAATATAAATATAAATGATATATAAAGAAACAAACAGGACGAATGAACAACGTACAAGCTGCCTGTTGCCAG
>JAOPUL010007422.1:68032450-68061008 GCA_027564515.1 Octopus rubescens
TAGATAGATAGATAGATAGATAGATAGATAGATAGATAGATAGATAGATAGATAGATAGATAGATAGATAGATGTTCAATTACTTGTTATGGGATATACTGTCATGTAGCAACCTCCCTATATTTAGTATATTAGGAGTTGACCCTATAATCTCTTTTTCCACATTCTTTCTCTACATATAAATCATAGCTTTCTAAATATAGACTTTTTCTTTTCGGTATTCGTCTGTAAATTGTACGTTTCTATTTTCATTTTCAGAAGACTAGTTATAGATTAGTAGAACTCAGGATATATATATATATATATATATGAGAGAGAAAGAGAGAGAGAGAGAGAGAGAGAGAGAGAGAGAGAGAGAGAGAGAGAGAGAGAGAGAGAGGTATATGTACGTATTTATCGTTGGCAACAATACTCGAATCAACTTTTCAGCAATCTATTCTGAGGTCATTTTAAAAAGATATTCAATATTTTGGCTAAGTTTTCTTGTGAAGTATCCAGTTGTGAGAGCCAAACCTCTTGCTTTGCCAAATCCCTGTTTAACTTAACCCCCATCCACTTCCTGCCCCTTAGAATGTTCCCGGATTTTACGGTGGAAATCATTCTCGATTTTCAATCTATCCCTTCCTAATTGACCTGTAAAAGTACCAGTTATGATAAGGGATCGATTAAATCAAATAGTAAACGCCATAGCTTCTGGTTTTGTGGCTTTCTGCCAGTCTAATAGACTACAACTACCAACCACTACAGGAACTATTTTAACTCTCTTAACCAACATTCTGCATCAGGCATAGGCAACCTTCGAGAAGCGGGACGCATGAGACACGCCTCATCATCAAGCGGTTGCGCTACTAAAAAAAAAAAAATCAAGGTAACTTTTCGTCTGGCGTGACATTCAGAAAGTCCCCTGGGCCGCAATTAGCCCATGACTGTTCTATTTCATTTCGAGATCTTTGTACTTGACTGATTTTCAGCTTCTTTCTGGCTGCTGGATGTGATTAAAATGTCTAGATTGGTTTTTCTTTTTGTCTTAAGGATATCTGGACAGTTCATTAGATCCCTATGTCACTGTAGTTCAGCGGTTCTTAACCCGGGCATTAAGAACTCTTTGCGGATGTTGTGAGCTCAAAAGAGGAAAGTAAATATCAAGTAGGTGTTCAAAGGAGTCGTGATTTTTATTAGGAAATATTTAAATCAAGTTCAATGTTTATGTTTTAAACACATTAAAAACAATCTTTGTCGGGATCAAATTATTGAATAGGAAAAAAATCAGTGAGCAAAACGCGGCCGTAGTCCAAAATAATTTCATTATTTAAGTCTTCGTAAAGGCGGCGAGCTGGCAGAATCGTTACCGCGCCGGGAAAAATGCTTAGCGGCAATTTTCCCGACTTTACTTTCTGAGTTCAAATGCCGCCGGGGTCGACTTTGCTTTTCATCCTTCCGGGGTCGATAAAGTACCAGTTACGGAATGGGGCCGATTAAATTGACTCCCCTCCCCCAAAATTTCAGGCCTTCGTGCCCAGTATCGAAAGGATTATTTAAGTCTTCGTTTTCTTTAGTAATTTCCATTAAAAACTTTACAAAGCAGTCAGGCTGATGGAATAATATAAGAAAATATAGATAATAATAATAAACCGCTACACAGAATTAGCTTGTGTTTGATTAAAATTGTTTCCATCCCCTGGCCTTTTTTTTTTCTTTTCCAAAACATGGGAAGGGGATATTTGTAAATCGCTATTCGATGTAAGGAGGTTCTGAGCTACAAAAGTTTTTGAACCACTAATGTAGATGGGCAAGTGTGTGTGTCCTAGATTATCGTAGTTATATGAACACATAGCGGCTTTGTTGCGTGCTTATATAATTTCATTTCAGCTTTCATCTAAAAAGTGCATTTCTCTCGCATGCATGCGTATATTCCGGTTATAATTTATAAGAATCGTTTGTAATAATAAATGCAATGGAAAGAAATAGTAATATTTGATTGATATTTAAAGGTAGCAACAAGTATATCTGTCAGCGACAATGGAAGACCGTAGTGGAAAGAAAGATACTGTAGCGCAGTGGACATGAGATTTTTAGGATCTTTTCTGTTGCTGTTAAAGCTTTCTTTGTTGTTTTTTTTATTTTGTTCCAATTGTTTTCAAATTTGGCGTACCGATTTAGTTTTGTATGCTAATTATGAAAATGAAATTCATTTTCGTCATAAATTAATAAATAAAAAGTTAATAGCTTTTTAAAGTTTGCAAATTTTTGGTAATTTTAACCAATCAAAAGCCACAGACATATTGGTGCCTGTTTACATAGTCACGAGCAAAGTTGTAGTCTTCTGCCCAAGCACCATTACCACCACGTGTATGTTCTTTTGGCCTATATATATTTTTTTGACGACGAATCAAACCCTAACGCTAACGTACAATATGGGGCTTTTTTTTGTAATTTTTCGCAAAAACAATTTCGTTGAGGATTTTTTCTTTTTTTTAAATATTTACATCCGTTTCGCATGACTTTATTCATTGAAACTTCTTACAGCTTTCGTCGTCGTAATGATTTTGCTTTCATTTTGTGATAGACAAACTATCATGCAGAAAATGCCAACTGCCAAATTCTGTTTTCTGATTGGGTGAAAATTATCAAACTTTAAAACCTCTGTGATATTTTTCTGGAAATTTTCAGGAATATATGAATCACAAAATTGGATTCAGTGTGATAAATTATATCAATATACTAAATTTGAAAATTTTCACTTAATTTCAAAATCTGTGACAGTAACAGAAAAGATTGGGGTTTTATTATTAGGTTCCGTTCCAACAGGTTAAGTGAAATAAGTAGCCGTCGATTTCACACATTTCTTAGTCATAATGGGTACATTTAGGCCTAGATGAGAAATAATTATTAAAACAATGGTCGACAAAATACCTGTCTTGGAATAGTAACTTTCATTTATGAAGAACCGAATTTCAAATTCCGTCGGAGATCCACTTCACTTTTCATCTACTTTGGGACGGAATTGACAAAATTATGTACTATATGGATTCGCTCAATCGTACTGCAACTTCCCATGAAAGATATCCCCTGTGACTTGTTCAAAGATGATGATCATTAAAGAAAATGAGGGAAGAAAAAGCGTTGCTGTTTTGGTGTTTCAATGTCCGATTTAGATCCGGTGATTGATTAAATACCTTTGACACGGTGTCTAAACACATTGTCCAAGAAGAACAGTCGGGATTTAGCTGAAACTAAAAAAGTATTGAAAATCATCGGACATCTTTTATTCCGAGTGAAGATGGGAAGAATATAGTTTACCAGAAGAGTAATGAAGATAGTCTGCTGGACCAACAATTTAGACAAGCGAAAAGTCTAAATTCTATTATAAATCAATATTTTCGTCCAGAAAACAAAATTGCTGTTGCGAGGAGTAAGAACAGCATGATGATATCAAATTGAATAAGTTTATCCAAAGATGGTTGAATCCACGAGACCGACAATAGGGCGTAGGGGAGAGCCATTGTAAAACAATGATAGATTTCTTGGCAGTTACTGCGAAGACCAATATTGCTGGCACTCACTCATAATACTGTTTTCCAGTTTTGTCTGCATGTGACACGATGAATTTTCACTGAAGAATCGCAACCCTATATCATTAAGTTAACAAAAAACGTTTTCTTTTTATGGCTGCACCACTGCTTTCGATTGTAAGGTGATACATCTTCAATATGAAGCATATTACAATAGTTTGGTACCTCTTAGCTATATTACACGCCGAAAAAGTGTGTTACCTCTTTACTGCAGTGTATATTACAGTAACAGACTTGCATAAAACAATACAAACATGACCTTTTGACAAATACATACTCAATTCGTAAAGTTGCAACTCACCTAATTATCGTTAAAAGCCCTACTAAAGAGATTATTAAAATCAATTTCACTCGTCAAAAATTAATTATTAATATAGAAAAACTAGCTAGCACTTTCTTCTGTATAAGGCTATGGATACAGGAATCAGTAAAAGTTCCTTTAACATATAGCCCAATGAGATTTGAGATGGTCTCATTAATTTAGAGAACGCTAAGCTGCCAATTCCATAACATTGAACTAAAAGCGTAGACTAAATGCCATAAGTCATTTATTTTTTTCTGGCAATCTATCAATTCTAACATCCGCAAATAATAGTTATAATTTTATTTCTAAATTAAATACAAGTTTAGACATTTTAAGTGACGTGTATACTGTATTGTGCTGAACTTGTTAAGTTGAGGAAAACTTGACCTCGGCGATTTGACGTCAGAACCTATAAGCCAGAACAAATAACCCCTCTTTCTCACACACACATTATATACAATACATATATCGCACTCACACTTCATGCATATTTCCAAGCAATTGTAAAGTCGTTTGACATGACGAAATATGGTGCATTTCACAACCGGTGTTGGTTTGTTTACGTCCCCGTATCTCAGCGCTTCGGCAAAGACACCGATGGAACAAGCACCAGGTTAAGAGAAAAAAAAAACTGGAATCGATTTGTTTGACTAAACCCTCCAAGACAGTACTCTAGCATGGCCGCAATCTAATGACTGAAACAAGTAAATGGTAAATCAACTCTGAACTCAGTCTAATACAAGTCGAAATCACATAATAAAGGGAGGTAACTAAATACCGAAAATCAATTAACTCAGCCCAATTTCTGTTAATATTTCGATGCTTCTATTCAACCCAAAGGACATTTGATCAAATCGACACCAGTATCTAACTGTCACTAAATACTAAAATTAAATACTAAAAAGCTGTTACTACGTTTTTCTGGCTATAACAACATAACTTTAATAAACAAATTTTTCGAAGCTGAACTATTTAATTATATGATGATTGCCTCATCTTGTCAGATGATAGTAGTCTCACAGATAGTGTCATTGGTTTTAAGTGACAAAAGCTTGTACAACACTTTTGGTCGCCATAGTAGGTGGCAGTGATTGCAAGATGATGTACAAGTCACTGTAAGATGACTGGTACTATTCTAACAGCAAATAGTATCTTTATTTTAGAAGAGCTGCCTTCCCTATGGCTTTATCAAAAATACCAGGAGCTTCCTCTACCCCTGGGAAATCTAACCCATAAACAGGACCCTGACACGTACTATTGTTCCCACTCAAAACGAACCTGGGAGTAATGGTAATTAAAGGTTAACTCCACACAGCCCACAACTTGAACCATACCACCAGACGCAGTTTAAATGATATGGCCACATATAAGTACATACATACACATATGGCAACATAGATATGTACACGCATACAAACATACAGAGGTATTAAATAAGAAAAACCCATCAGCAGACTTTACCAACTAATTCAACTACAAATGAGTAAAATTATCAGCTGGTCACATGTCCAGCAAAGCCTCTCTTTTAAAACTAACCATAGTGATATTCCCTTCCTAGATGGATTCACAGAGAAACTGGCAATATTAGGAATTGTAAATGCATATATATATATACACACACACACACACTCAAAGTACAAATAAACAGATGTGTGTGCATATACAGATGTGTATGTGTATATATATATATATACACATACACACATGTATACATGGGTGAGTGTGTATGTGGACACATATACAAGACAGAAAGGAACTGATAACAATACATACAAATAGAAAAAAAAACAAGACACACATCCACAATGTATATACATATGCAAATATTTTATATACATATATAAAACATTTATAGGCACCTTTACTTTATATATGTACATAAAAAGACATGTAATCTCACCAATAAACACACAAATTTACAAAGATAGAAATCAACTGCCTTCATACACACAAAGTATTTATATACACACATACTTGAGATGTGTGTGCCTAAATCTGTGATTTTGAATAAGAACTGATTTAGACTGTGATGATCCTGTTTCCCACATCATATAATGATGATGCATACATTCCATATCTTACAATATAATTATTCATAACATAACTAATCAATGTTTTATTATAGAAAGCTTGAATTTCTGTTTTCTCGATGCGATTCTGGTAACACATTAAGTGCCAGTGAAATTTTGTCAACTGCCTTAATCAGGAACAGAGCCCAGTGTATGAAGTGACACAATTTGAGCAGCTCAGCAAGTAAATTAGTTTCCTAAAGATATGATGAACCAGTGTTCCAATGCAATCAAGGTGAGATTCTAGAATTTCTGAAATAGTGTTGCTTTTTTTTTCTGTAAACAATATTTTATATATAAGCACAGTGAACTTGCCTTGGGGAAGAGGAAAATTCAACATTTTAGACAGAGTCCATCTGAGAAAAGTTGAAAGATGGACTGTCAGAAACGGGTTTTCCACTCCCAACAGCAAGTTCATTGTACTCTTGTTATTGATTTTACTATAAGTCTTGCTGACACAGACCAACAACAGCCTCTTTCAAGTTGGATCATTATATATCAACATCAATTGGATCTACATTCCTGTTGGGATACCAATTAACTGAGACAACAATTTTGACAAGTATCACATTTTATTAGTAACATACGAATTTAGTTTGACCTTTATTTTTTTTTTTAAATCATTTTGCATTTGTTTACAGACCATATTTTCATATTCACTCTCCAGTGACCTAGCATGTTTGTGCAACCATCATTTGCTTAAATTTATTCACTCGAAATAATCTGGTTTCGGTGGGTTGTATTTTTTTTTTTTTTTTCCCTTCTCTTTCAACAAAATATAGTCCAGGTTAATGGTAATGGCTGTTTGCTATTTTGCATAAACCAAAAAATGCTTAGTTAAATTTAGAAAAAAAAAAGAAAAAAAAAAAAGAGAGGGGGGAAAAAAATCATCTGAGATAAAAAAAGGATTAAAAAAAAAAAAAAACTGAAAATATGCAACTGATAATAAATGCAATAAAATAAGAAAAAAAGAAAAAAGAAAAAAACAAAACAAAAAGAAAAGATCAGCAACAACCAAAGGCCGAAGAAAAATTGTTTATTGAACTTTTAGTAGTGGACAGTCTATATAAGGGAATGTCTTGAGGAAAACTGACAACTGCATGACTTCAATGTTGAAAATTACCCTTTGTTTTTGTGCTCTTAATAGCAAGGGTCCTATATGGATTACAGCCATTTCAGTTTTTTTCTTTTTCTTCTGACTTTATAAGATACAAGCAAGCAAGTATTAAACTGAGAACCTTAAACCTAGAAATATTCATTACATACAACACATGCATACATAAATTACATTCACACTTAGGGTGTTTACTCCTCTCAGCATAATGTAGGTTAATCTTTCTTGCTTTGAACTTTATCAGATGATAAAAAAAAAAAAAAAACCAAACTAATTTTGTATCTCATCTGAATATCCATTTATCTTAACCCTTTTACATACGCATCACGCTGTTATAGTTAGAATTTTTTTTTTTTTAAATCTAGAAGACCGAAGCGGTGTAACTAGCTACAGCAACACCAATAAATACTTCTGTTTTCTCAAACACAAAACATACCTTCCTGATGTTTACATTTTACTTCAGATTTTCCAGGTTTAACTTAGCAAAGTTCGAATTCGAACGTTTCCCACTCACCCTTCTGGCAGAAACAAAAACAATTGCACTGGGGAAAAAAGATTGAACCAAGAAACTGGAAGAATAAAAAAAAAAAGAAAAAAAAAGATTGGAAAAAAAAAAAGGCTTAAAAGATTTTCCTCTGACTACTGTGTTGAAACTCTATATAAATATAGTGAGTAAGCAAGTGTAAGCAAATAACAAGACATTAAAACTGATGGTTGCTAATTTCAAATAAGATATTTTAAATTGGAAAGTGAAAAGTGATTAAAAAGACAAACTCACTAGGTTTCCCAGCCAGTGTGGCAAATGATCTTTTATAACTGCCATCTTACCAAGAACATGCATTGAAGTTACAAAACTGCCAACACTCATCCCACTGTACTCTTAATGATGTTATGCTAATGGCTTTAGAGATTAACATAGCTTTCTTCCTTACATGTAATTGCTAAACCATCTTAATCTAACACAGCCATGGGTGTTTTGCATATCCAGCGATGTAAATGCAGACGAATGATGATATATAAAATAGATGAACCATTTGCTTTTTTTTTTCTTCCACCTTAAATTTTGTTAATCTTTATGCTTGTACACAGATTTTAAAAAAATGTTTGCAGTTCCTATATATTTTTGTTCAACTATAAATTTCACTTAGATTTGATACATCCGTCTGAAGCGTATACACAATATTTTCTATAAATACCTCCAGTGATTAACAAAATAGACTCTTGCAATGCAGAACTCCCCCTAGTAAATATACTCTTGTATCGCATACTTACTTTACAGGACTCCCCCAAGCAAATAGCTTAGTGAACCAATAACTAATTCCCCAACAGATTGTTTTTTTTCTTTCTTTTTAAGCTTAATATTCATTTAAGACATAACGGACGAAATAAAGACTTTAAATGTTTGGTCTCTGGTAGGTAGCACAAAACAACATGCAAAATTGAGGCAATATATAGCTTACAGGGACTGGTTTTAAGCTTTGGCAACAAACGACAAACGTCAACAGATAAAACTTCCAATATTAAAATATTCATATGAAAACCACTAACAATTGCTGGCATAATACCAGTTGTTTTACAACATTACATAAATATTTAAACATACAATGGCGTAACAGTTATTTCAGATCAGAAAAAGTGGGCAGTTAACTAATTGTAAATTTAGTAAGAAAAATTACGATATATGTCAAGTGCCATACAAATATATATAAGTTGAGAGGCACTGTATTTTCTCAAGAGGATTTAATAAAAAAAAAAAAAAAAGAAAGAAAAATAACTTTCAAGTTGGTACCAATTTATAATTCAGATATTCAACATTTATCTATTATGATACCAAACACGTAATCGCATCAGTCACTAGATCACATGTCCAAATGTTGTAGCTCATGAACAGCTCAGGAAAATAAAATCTCGCAATATTTCATTTTAACAATAACAGCTAAATTGTTCAAGAGCGCCAGTTAAATATGATTTTAATAAACTGTAAAATTTCAGATTTCATAACCTAAAATAGAAGATAAAGGATAGTTTTCTTGTGACTAGAACAAATGTAGTTTTAAAACAAAGAAATACATTTTTAAGTCTTTGATATGAATATCAACAAATAGAGACTTAGATGTACTTTTTGAGGTTTCAAGCTGTCATCTTAAAAAATATTTTGAAACCATCTGTAACGTCCTTCTGGAAATATTTTGACTTAACACTTCACATAAGATAAAGTGAAGAGTTAGCCAGCACGGATCCATCGAGCAGGCAAGTATTTTAAACAATCCATTTGATGTGTGAGCACTTAAGTCAGCAGTAAAAATCTGGGATTTTAATTATAGGAGATTAAACTTAAGGCTAATGTAGACATTGCCTAAACAAGAGGCGATAAGATCAATAAACCTGCCCCAACAATAAAGATAATATGGAAAAGTTTCTTGTAATACTTGCTCAAAGTCTTACTAGCACTAGTGGTCTTTGAATAATTATTTTTGTGCAAACTGTAGTATAACGAATATGATAATGATTACATTTTTGCTCAGATGATTATTTAAAAATTAACTGAATTCCACTTTATATCTCTACAAGTAATTAATAGAAAGAAATGTAAAACACTAAGTAACTATAAATCTAGTGCTCTAGGATTTTGTTACCAAGTAAATCTAAGTGTCACTAATGAAATGGAACAGAGAAATAACGAACAGTAGTAGCAGTGCAAATAGTAACATGAGTAGCAACAGCTACAGATATGGCAGAAGAAAAGAAAAACAAGAATTTGATAGTTGAAACTGTCTCTGGAAAAGGCAGTTTACAACATCAACAACAACAACAACAACAGGAAACTGATGTCAATGGATGAGAACATTTGTTAGCGATGATATAGAAGAAATGTTATGAGAATGATAAATAGTTCAATCCACTACCTGATTAAATAGAAATAAAACAGCAAAACATCTCATTCTTCTCTATTCAATACACTACATGGTATAAAATGGTTCAGAAAAGATCAGCAGTTTATAAACAGCAAGTCTTGAAGACTGCAGTTAAACTTTCAAGACTATGTTTCTGCAGGAACAAAGCCCTGAATATAGTAATTATTTTTTCTCTTCTTTTTCATGGCAAGGTTTTATTCGGCAGTGGTTCTAGCACCCTTAGTCTGCGACAGTTATTAAAAACAAGTTTTATAAATTGGACTCCAGTCAATGTAACTATCTGTTCTGACTGGTCTTATCGCATACATTACATAGACCGAAAAACACCTTTTCGGTATTATGTCTAATGTTGAATAACAATGAAATAACTTGCAACCAATAATGGCCAACACTGAACTAAACGTATGATTTAACAAACATGGAATCTTTAAAATGTACCATATAAAGAATTTGAAACATTGATATTGTCTGTTGATATCTAGTTCGTACAAGTAGACAATTAGTCAAAGGTTTGCCAAAGAGTCCAATAAAGAAAGAAATTTATAGTTTCAAATATCACTAATTTACCGCTTATATGGCAGAAATATCAATTAGCATTGAAAAGATAAATCCTTTTTGTCCAGAACTCAGTAACTAAACGAGAAGTATTTTGACGTTTTACAGAAACTTTCCAGTAGGCAATGAAACTAGCTCAAGTGCAGATTGAAAGTGAAAAAAAAAAAAGAATAAAACTAACTAATACAGACTGACTAGAGAGAAAATGGAGAAGAAAGTCTCTCCCAAAGTCAGAACAGGTAGGAGAAAATAAAGATAAAATAGAGTTGGTTGGATAAGGATATATTCAATAGTATCTTAAATGATACCTACCCGTATGTATTAATCTGAATCATTATGAAGGATAGGAATTCATGTTAATTTAGGGGTTTGTATGTCAAATATTTTAACAATAAATCCTCCACCATATTGTGAGGTAGTTGAATTATCTCTCATAATCTAGAGTTGTTCAAATTCTGTACTTATAATAAAAGTACAATTCAGAAGTGGACGTGGTATATCAAATCTTTATATTCTTTTAAGAACTAAGCTATCGCACCCTATGACAAGAAAGAATATCCTCTCCTCGTAATACTTGACATAATTACAGCAGCTATATAAACAGATTTCAAATAGAATTCTAAAGTATTTAAGTATCTTGTTCGAATATGCAGTGATAAGAGATAAAGGAACAATGAATAATAAGGAAAGCAAAAAAATTAAATGAAATACAATGAAGGTTCATTTCATTAGGTGGTACAGCAATTTTAGAATATTAATATTCGGCTGGTTACTTCTATAAAATACCATCAAGTTTTCTTTTTGCTAAGTCTTTAACTAGTGAGGAACTTATGAGGAAGATTCAATAATTTCCAGAAAAACAGTTAAATATCATGAATGAATTTTAACCGTTAAGAATAGAAAGAATGCAATTTCCATCACAAATTCAAGAAACCTGGCACAGGCTAGCAAAAAATCTTAGTTTACAATTTATGATTAAAAAAAAAAATCCTATTCAGACTTTTAATACTTTCCTCCTAAAAATGAACCATTGTCACATAATTCTTTATAAATCAAGATATGCATATACATCTCAAAATATAAGAAAACTCCTTATATCAATACTGAATATCGTTGTTGTAGAAATTCAAGAAATGTCTACCCCAATTTATTGATGGAGAAGCTGAATGAACATTTTTGCCAGTGTCTTTTAACTTTAAATAACTGACACTGTAAAAATTTCACTTAGAGAAGAACCAGCACACTTTGCTAAAATTTTTAATTTTCTATCATCAGAAGAAAACTATTTTCTCTCCTTATTGTAAAACTGAAATCCATTTGTGCAGTAAAAAGAAAAATCTTTGAAAGTTTTTGTTCAATGCCTCAAAGGTGATTTCTGTTTTCATTATTCATTTTTTTGTTTTTGTATGCGTTTTTGTAAATTTATTTTCCTCTGAAAGTTTTTAGTTATGAAAGTGTCACTATTATTAAGTGAAACATAGGCATTTCAAGCCTGAATGCATTGACAAAAAGACTTTATAATACTTCAGCTTCACCACTAGAATTATGACATATTAGGTAAACAAGCTAAGATTCCAGGCAGGAAATCTGACCGACATGGCCTCATTACCAAGGCAACAGAAACATCTTAGAAGAGATGATACATTAAGCCATCTTTAAAAGGAAGATGATTGATTTCAGGGATGTTCAAATAATTCATTGTTGAGGGTTAAAATATTAATACTAAGATAGAGGATTGTAAAATGTTATCTTGAATAAATGAAGTGGATGGAGGTAAGTTTTAATGATCTTTCTGATGGCAGTCATGAAATTATTTTATGTACAAGAACTTCTGAAAATTCTTAAGCCTATAAAAAAATCCATGACAAGATGAATAGCAAAATATAGATATTTTTTCTTGCCAATTGATAGTTTAGAAAAATTTTAAAATGCATAACTTTCAATAGTTCAATAGCCAAATATTGAAAAACTCTTGGCAAACTATTGCAAGTTTTTATTCAGCAAGAATAAATTACTTTTGATTCTCAATAAATTGCATAGATATTCCCCCAGTAACACACAAGTGGCTAAAATACCAGTCTAACAACATTATATTTATATTAAAGTGGGCATTATTCAGTAATTAAAATTAGATGTGTATAGAAATTATGAAAATTGATTAATCTAATAAACTAGTTAAATTGATTATCTAAAAATGAATAATTTCTATAAATCTTAGTATCTTATTAAATAAGTTTTCAATAAAGATAACAGTTATTGCTACAACAGGAAATAATTACGTAACTACTTTTCATTTTACTCCAATATAAATAAACCTACAATATTCCTAACTGCCAATACAAATTGTAAAAATATTGGATTCAATTCTGTTAAAATCCTTACTCCAGAATTTAATATAAAGGCTCATCAAAAGCCAAATAGTGTTTCTTTTCTGTTAGAATTTTACAAATACATCTCACAACTTGCCGAGATCATGTCAGCAGCATACTTTACAAAACTTTTATTGAAGTGTCTTTTTTCATTCTTTTTTGTTTTTCTTTACACACAACCAACATTTTCAAGCAGCAGCTCTATACACCAAGTGAAATGGTGTCGTCATACAAGACATTTCTAAATCACAATCTCAAAACATTTAACAACTGAACACTGAACCAATGTTCCGCAAGCATTAGTTTAATATAAATAATTGGTCCCGAAATATCAAATATTGGAAGGCATTAATATAATTTTATTATATGTACTCATAAATATGCTACATTGAAATTTGACAATAACTATGCAAAAATCACATAGTTTGAGGAAGTCTATAGGTATATATACACCATTAATTTTCAAGAGAAGCGACTGTAAAAGCAGCTAAAGTAAGATTCTTAGTAATTATACTATTCAGCCTAAAATCTGACATCCAGCAAGTAAATTTAACTTGAATGTTTAGACAACTGAACTTTGTAGAAGCTGGGTTTTATTTCAAGAAGACAAGACAAGGAATTTTTTTAAATAGAAAAAGGCAAAGAATGTATCAAAAATAGAAAATGGTATTTTTTTCAATTAAATATTTTATTGGTTTCAAAAAATTGCCTGCAAAATTTAATTATGGCTCATTAACGGATAAGCAACCTGAATACAATTCATTTTTTTTTTCTCAACCAATCTAGTGTCTGCCACTTAAAACTGAAACATTGGAACCCTGAAACATGATGTTCAGGTAAAATTTGTATTGCACAATGTTTTAGTCAGTATAAAGTATCTAAAAGATGTTGAAATATTTAAAAAAAATGGCAAGTGGGGAAAATATTTGGAATGTATGTTCTCATATAAATCAGCTGTTTATGGGATTAAAGAAACAATACTTCTAATTTATTTTAACCACAATTATACCCAACAAAAACTAAACATTTTTAAAATGTGCAAATGGATTTGGAATGTTTATAGGTTGGTGATTAAATAAAAAGTGAAAAGGAAAAAAAAAAAATTGTAATACATCGCTGGAATAACAATTTTCCCATGACTGAGTTTTAAGTTCCCGTTAGCCAACTTATAGAAATCAATCAACAGTTTGAGGCCACAAAGTGGGACAAATTTGGTAGTGCAAAATGCTCATAACAGAGTGTTATCAAGCATTTAAGACTCATGTTTCCTTCACAATAACCTTCTGGCAGAAGCAACTGCAGATAAAATAAGTGTAAATAAGAAGCAATTAATCTATTGTGTCAAATTTCAAAAAACTTATAAAAGGGTTTCTATCATTAGTGAGAAAACATTCCACACTTCAAAATAAACAGCAATTGAAAAAAAAAAAGTGGATTCAAAATAAAGTAAAACAGAAACCAACAATTAATTTGTGTATATTATAATTAAATTAATATTTGAAATGAAAATAATCTTAGTAAATTATCAATATTTAAATTTTCAAGTAAGAAATTACAAATAAATTATAGTTTCAACAATTATGAACAATCAGAAGTTAATCTAGTCAAATATTTGCTAAGTAGTAGTCATTTAGGATACTGTCCATAAGAAATCATTTTGTAATTTTAGTCTGCTTGCTTGTAGCTAGAAAGAAGGTTAACTGTGAAGTATGAAATGACAGAAACATACAGGTTTGTTACAGTAATGTCTTATTTTGAGGCCCACAATGTCACGATCAAATATGAATTGCATAAAGACATTTGAGCAATGTTTTCTTTTTAATAGCCAAGCCTCTGGGGGAGGACTTACACAGCAGTAAGATGACGATCAGAAATATGAAAATGCTGACTTTTTCAAAGTAACACTGGTAAGGGAAAACCATCCATTCTCATGCATTGATTACCTGACACGTTAGTGCAAACTAACTTTGAATGCAGAAATTTTATTGCATAATTTGACATGTAGAAAATACAAAAACAGCAATACAACCAAAACTACAAGTAAAGAAATAACAGCCAGCTGCTCCAACTAAAATAATTACTTGGGGTTGAAGTTAAATGATTTTCCCCCAAGATAAATCACAAAGTAGAAGAAAACGCAAAAGTAAGAACAAGACAACATGAAGCAAATTCATACAGAAGAGTAAATGGTCAGGATCTAAAATTTCCTGGACAAACTTTCCCCAACTGTAAAACTTAACTAATTCAAAAACAATTCAAATACCACAAGTTTGTTTACTTTACCTAAACTGGAATGAAATTGTAAAAGACAAAATCCAAAGTCTTGAAAAACATTGAAATCAGAAACATGTTGTAATAATAATGATAATTAATAATAATAATAATAATGATAATTAATAATAATACTAAATACACAATTTTAAGACGGTGGGACCTTGAAAATTTGTTTACTTCAATACAAAAATGCAACAAATATCAAATAATTAAAACTGATTTACTGAATCTCTTAAAAACTGTATGGTATGGAGTAATATTAATTAAAGATGTTGCAGACAACACGTAACAGCACTGGGTATGATAGCAGCAGCTGTTGTGTGCAGCTGAGTAACGAACAAATGTCAGCATTTTGTTGAGGTTTTTTTGGGATTTTTATTTTCTTTAACAAATTGAGATCACCTTCAGCACAGTTTCTCCGCATTAAAAAGGAGATTTGCATATCTTTTTCTTTTTCTTTTTTTAAAAATCTTGTAGAACATTTGATCAAAAGTTTTTGGGGTGTTTTTTAGGGAATAGGGGGATTGGGTGTAACGAACACCAATGCCTGAATTGTGGCTCATAAAATAGAACAATACACAATTCAACATCAGACCAACAATTTGTTTTGCGAAAACTCGTGCTCTCCAAAAGTGAGCAAATATATTCTCCAAACATATATTCAATTATGTATAAAAAACTTTACAAACTGGAATTACGTTCATCAAATATTTTAAGGTAATTTTACAGTTTTTTTTTTGTTCCCTTTTAAAGCAGAATATTTCCTTTAGAATATTAACCTCTGAAGACCAGTCATATATACAAAGAGGCTCATTAGCTGAGCACGGTCAAGTGCAATCAGTTTAAATTCTATTCCAGGAATGTTTGGATCTTTACAGGAAAATTTGTAACAGCAGATTTCCATAATGGATATAGTGTGCAACAAATTCATTCCACCCTTTGTTAACTCAATTTCGCCTGATCTGTGTATATATTTACATTCATGTTGACCTCATTAAAATTGAATAGGATGTAAAAATCATCATTTAAAATGGAAGATCTTTGGTTGTTTTGCCCATGTGAATTTGACAAACCTTTGAGTTGTTCTTTCACCCTTCATACAGCTCCCATAAAGCCAACCATGCCAAAAAAACATGCTGTTAGGGCAGCAGTTGGAATTAACTGCAACGTTTAAATGTTTAGCATCACTAAAAAAAAAATATTTATAAATAAAAAGCTGAACCAGTCTTCACTCACGATTGGCTAACAAAGGGCTTGTCTGCTGGTTATTCTTCGCCTTATGCATATAATTCCCCAGGAAAGTTTCGAAGATATAGTGCTGATATGTTGAATTAAAACAATAAGATTTTAGGAGATAAACAGTCAAACTTACAATCAAAGCAGGCTTCTTTTTTCTTTCTTTTTTTTTTATATAACCTTTTTTTGTGACTTTTTAAAATTTTAAATAGGTCTCTATTGATAGAGAAAATTATAAGATAAAACTGGTCAGGATCAAAAACAAGTCATTAACACTAAGTGAATTAGAGCTGAATATAATAAAGAAGTGTTCTGTGCATTGCAAAGTATTTCAAATGTTTCTATAGAAAATGATGTATGGCATAAAATAACATTTATAAAAGATTGCTTTACACAAATTTGTAGAAAGCAAAGGAATCAAGATTTAAAACCAAATTATTCCAATTGGTATTGTAGTAAAGGATTCTTTAAACTTTTGCTACATATATAATTATTGAATTTATAGAAAAATACTGTCAGTAGATGCTTGATCAAATAGAAGCTATTGAATTGCATAAGCAAGAGGACATATCAGGCAGATCTTTGAAGGCATGAAACATTTACCACTGATTTGGGAATATAAATTACTTTTTCTTTCAAGTTATTAACAAGAATTCAATCTATTCATTTTAATTTACATTAAAAAAAAAAAGAAACTTTTAGTTGATGACTGAACATCAATAACTATCAGAGTACTGCTCAACAGGACACTAGAAATGTTTAAAGAGCATTATTAGATCAGTCTAATTGGGTCTAAAAAGGAATAAATGAATATAATACCCACAGTGAAACATGTCAAATTTAGATAACAGTGAAATATCTTCAACTGAGATAACATAGTAAATTATTAAATAAGTTTTAACCAATGCCAAATTTTCAGTCTAATTTTAAAGATTATTTTAAATAGCATCTGCAAAGTTAAATTACCATGGTACTAGCATACTAATATTTACTGAAAGTGAATTGAAGAAATTGCAAGTTAAAGCATTTGAATCAAATTCATTTGAAAATCTTAATTTAGAGTATTTTTATATTAAGGAAAAATTTGCCTGTTCAAAAATGAAAGAAACTATATTTTTAACTGCAAAGCAATGTAATATATAGAACTTAGAAAAATGATATTAATTTTATAATGCAAAGAGTTAACCTAATTTTGAACACTTCAAGAAGCCAAAAGATTCAATTTTTGTCTTTAAAATTAGAATCAAAACCATTTTAGATAAGAAAGAAACACTATTCTCATCAGCAAGTAGAAGGGAAGTAGTCCTGTGTAGATGGGAAATTTGTTTTTGAAAACATTAACACCAGTCTTTTGAAAAGGAAAGTTGACCATATAGCAGTCACTTGTTTTAATGCTAGATTTTACTAGAATGGGACAACCAATTCCCTGAGTGATAGTTCTTAACTCAAAAATACATATTCAAAATATTTTTTTTCACCCTTAAAAGTTTATCATTTGTAACGATTTGTAATAGAACATTTACAGAATATAACCAGAAATATAACCGGTTCTTCAAATATAAATCTTAATTTAAATATTGCAGAAAATACTTGGAATGAAATATTACGTATGTAGATAGGAAGGAAGGGAGAGAGATTAGAGAGAAAGAATACAAGTATTGTCCTGCAGTATAACAAAACTTTCCTCTGTGTATCAAGTGAATATATATATATATATATATATTATACATATATATATACCTCTAGAATACTCAAGGATTTTTGAGAAGTTGAAAAGGGAGGGGGAAAAATGTATCCATCCAAATTGGAGAGTCAGTCAAAGCCGCTAGAGCTGAGATTCAATAGCTAAGGCATTAGATATGGTGTAGAATATAATTAAGAATGAATTTTCATGAGCATCTCAGACAAAATACCCACCCATCCACCCACCAAGTGTTAGTCAAAGATGAACATAGTAGAGTATCAAAATAGTCTTAGTATGGGAAGAATGAACTAATGAACACGTTTTATAAATCACAGTGTAAATATAATTTCAGGGAAAAATCCCCACAGGAGGAGCATTAAACTACCAAACTTTATATACGTGTCCTCATGTCTCCTATGAAAGACAATTTTCATAAATTGACAGTCATCCAAAAAGAATTTTTCTCTTCAGAAGTTCTTATGGACGGATGCCAGATGATAGCTTTAAATGGGAATATCCTGATAAATTAGATAACTAGAGGAGCAGAACAATACTTCCCAACAGGTTTCTTGCTTTCATGTTCAGTTTCTCTGTAATTTTGGTTGAGCCCTCTTGAAGTTCTTAGTTGAGCTAATGGAGAAGTAAAATGCTAAAAAGATTAATATCAAGTTATGTCATGGTAGCAGCTGTATTTTTTTATGTCATGCATCATTTTCATGAAGATGAAATAGAGATTTTAAAATTATAGTAAAATGTCACTGGATGTGGTCAGCCAGTAAAGATAATGAGATCACATTTTGCACATTGAGGGGGAAGGGAAGAAATTCAGTATAAATAATTAGTAAACTTATATGGACTGTCACACAGTTCACTCAATTTGAAAGTAGAAATTACTACACAAATAACAGATGTAAAAGTACAGATTAAACTAAAAGACAGAATTACTAAAGCAAACTATTTCTTTTACGACGTTATTTTTTTTAATTTAAAAAGAAAAAAAAGAAAGCAGCTTTACTAAAAAATAAATAAAATGGCAAACAAACTATTAGTGAAAAAGCAGCATGCAATGAAAAAAAAAAAAGCAACAAACCAGACAAAATAATGAAAAAATTTAATAACGATAAATTAGTGAGCCACAAAATAAACAAAGAAAGACAGAAAAAAATATTAACAGAATGAAACTGTAATACTGACAACTAATGATGCAATACTTTGGAAAACAATAAATAATGCAAAAGAAAATAAACAAACAAAAAAATACCAATTTCTGCCCGTTTGCTTGACTAAGTTAAACTATGGGACAAAGTGTCATTAAATAAGTCAAAATAATATATACCAGAATTAAATAAATTATGCTGATATGAACACAAATGGCTTTCACTTCCAATATACTTTGGTGTTTTGATTTAAATCTGATATGCCTTATATGGCGGATGACTGTAGGCCATATGGCATGGAATACACCAGCAAAAAAGTCCGCATCTATGACCACATCTCTGACTAGGAGTCCATCAGGATATTTTTTCTCCTTCATGTCTTAGGATTTACGGCTATTCGTTTTGAATGATACCTGTAGCACCCGTGTGCCGAGTAAGAATCCATTGAGTGTCTGTATAGCCATCAATGCCTCTTCATAATTGGTCATTGTAACAAACCCATAACCTTTGCATTTCTGTGTTTGGAAATCACGAATCACTTTCACATTTTGCACAGCTCCGAATGGTCCAAAGAGACGCCAAAGTACATCATCCTCAGTGTCTGGTGCAAGATTGTATACAAAAATACACCAACCAGTGCCATTTAGAGCATTCCCTGGAAGTATTGTTCCTGGCAGTAGACTAGCTTCCAATGGTGAGTATCTAAGAAACATAAAAAAAAAAAAACAAAAAAAAAAACATTTGTGATATAGTAATTATAAAATAAATAGATACAAGAGAAATATGAGATAAAGTAAGAATCATTAGCTGCAGAAATATCTGGGATTATATAAAAACCTATCAAACAACTTATATTGATAATTGAACAATTGCTGTCAAATTCTGCTTACCTGAATCTTCCAGCAGCATGATGAATTGGACCAAAGATTCTCCTACTTGGTGATAAATATGAAGCTGCTAAAGCTAGAGGTACAGCATTTTTATTTGAGCTTGGAGAGTTAGCAAACTTTACAGTAATAGGTTCAGTTGCTCCTTCAGGAATGGTACCGTGTAATTTCTGGATAGCTCTCTCAGCTTCGATTCGTTGATCAAATCGGATGAAGCCAACACCTTTGGATAAGCCTAAATAGAATTGAAAGAGGATATCAAACTGAGTGGTAATCATTCTGTACAATTCACACACACTCACAAATTCTACAAGTTTCAAATTCAGCCCTTAATCAAATTTCAATGAAAAATAAATTATTTTAAAAGAAGTTAAAGGTTATGTATGAAACTAGATAAGGATAACATTTTAGAGCTATTGATAGTTTAGTACAGAACTCAAGCCAAAAGAAAAGTTTGTAGTTTATACTTTCTGTTCTTTCTTTAGTCTAAAAATTGCACTAATTTAGTTTCTATCACTCATAAGTAACATGTGCAAAATTTCAGAAATAAAATGTCATCCTCCAAATTTAGGTTTCTGTCAGATGCAATATATAAACAATGTTGTTAAAATAGTCTCAAAGACATACTGAAATTATTGCAGATTTCATAAAGTTAATTAGCAATAAATGCATATTTTCTGTTGGTCATTTTTGTTATTTCATTCCAATGAAAATATATTTGAAATATCAGTAGCATTTGCTAACTCAAACTTTAATGATGTCAGAGAACAATATGTTCAAAAGTAATTTTATAATATCTCACAAGGATTGTTTGGCCATCTAACTTGACTTTAGACATACAAGTTAGCATTAATAAAGGAAATACAACATTAATTAAATGTTCTTTATTATTCATTATAGACATTTAAGTCACTTTGCTTTGTATTTTATTGCCTCTCCAAGTATTTTATTGCCTCTTCAACAGAAGCAATAATTATTTTTATTAAAAGTGAGCTTAAAAAATTTAAAAAAAGGAGTACATTACTTGATGTTATGAGTAATATAAGTTCCATAAAACTGGCAACATTCTAGAGCAATTGAAGGATCTCATTATTGATAATTATAGAGATTAACATATGCAATATACTAGGACAACCATTTCATATACAATATATGTATAAGAGTGAACAGAAGAGGAGGAGCAGTAAGGAAAGAGAAAGAGAGTGGAACAAAGTCGTGAAAGGAGAGGACAAGATAAGAGATAGAAGAAAAACAGTGGAAAAATAGTGAGCAATATAAAATATAACTAGAAGATGGGGGTAAAATAGAAATAGTTTTTGTCTGTACATGTTAAAAAATTAATAGAAATTACATAATAAAAAAACAACTGAAATACAAACATAAAACATTTTATACAAAGAGAAGAAAACTCTTTTACTGGATAATTTTGAAAATATTCAAGTTGAAAATATTCAAATTGAAAATAAAATATAATTCTGAATAGAAAGAAAAGTTTCCTAATATCATTAAAATTACATAAAACCTGAAAGCAGTTTACTTTCAGAGATAACCCCACAAAAACTGAAAAAAGGTAATAGACACATGTGTGTAAACAAAGTTTTTTTTTTCATTTTAATAAGGGAAAAATAAAGCAAATGAAAATAAAAACGAAATAAACCTTTCTGTCAAAAAATCCAGTTTATAAAAAGTAAATTTTTTTCTGGGGACCAAACTAAAATTCATGAGAACTTTCACCTTTAAATCATCAACATTTCTAAAATAAAGACTATAAAAATATGGAATTTTGAAAAGTCAATTTCCATGGAACAAATAGATTTCCAAAAACAAAACCAATGACCCAACTAATAATAGAAACTGAAATAGGGTACACATAACTGAAGAACAATACTTGCTACACAATTCCAATTTTAGAACAATGATTATTTTGAAGAAATTTGGGAATCTTCTCAGACTACTTTAAACAATGTCTTAAATAATAGCCACAAGTGTAAGTATTTAAGTAATGGTTTTTATCAAATATTTATCAATTAACATAGTGGTTAATTAATAAAAGACTTGTCCTCAACTGATTTAACTTTTACAATGTAAATACAGGCTACATATATCTTATTTAAAATGATAATCCCTAAACCCCATAATTAAAGACAATAATTCTATATTTTATGAAAATTGAAAGACCAAACTTAAAGAGAAAAGAAAAACAAGTAAATAGCTCTAATATATTTTGAAAAATAAGAACCAGTCATCCTCAATAATACAAAATAGAGTTTGACATAATGGAAAGAGAAAAAATCCATAAATACATTTAGTGCATGATCAATTAATTAGCAAGGGTCAGATCACAAACATTCACTGTTACCATTTGACAGAAGACATGCTCATGGTTTTGCAGAGTATGAAAAGCCAGTATTTCGTAAGGCAATATCCAACACATGGATCTGAATTTAAAGCAAAGCAAAACAGCTTAATCATATGTGCCAAAGATAGACATCTTAAGAATAGTCTACCAATAACCAATAGAGAAGTTTGAAACCCATCTATTTAGCCAATATAATCATGCTCCGAAATCTTCCACATTCAAGTTGTAAACTAAATAAAAATTCCATGCAGCTTGATTATGAACAGTGAGTTCATAGAGCTAGAATATAGATAATAATAATAATAATAAATAAAAAGGAAAAAAAGAAAAGCAATGAAATGACAAAAATAAAATCATCAGTGCATGTTGGAACTGAAATTGAAGCAAGCAGAGGACAAATTTAAAACTCTAACCTGTATTACTATCATAAAGAATTCTAGATGTAATTATCTTCCCACACAGCGAAAACAACTGCTCCAAATCTTGCTGGGTCATTGACTTTGGTAACCCACATATATACAAGTTAGCTCCCTTAATACTTTCACTACTGGGTCTTGCATATGACACCTAAAAATAATTAGTGAAGGTGGTTAATAAAAACCCCAGTCAGTACCTGTGTTATTGTCATAAAGAATTCTGGATGTTATAATGAATCCACACTGAGAAAACAATTTCTCCAAGTCCAACTGAGTGAAAGACTTTGGCAAGCCACTTATGTACAAGTTTGCCCCTTTAATACTTTCACTGCTTGGTCGGGCATATGAAACCTGAAATTAACAAAGAATCTTAAAAATATAAAAACAACAAAAGAGAAAAATAGAGAAATAAAAGATAACAAAATAAATTATTTAGCAGCAATATTAATTATATTTCAAGCATAACAAATTAAAATAATCAAAATTTAAAAAATTTATATTAGCCAACTAATTGGACTTGGAGTGCAAAACTTAGATTTCAAAGTATTTCAGAGTTGTAATAAATCAGAAAACAGAACCAAAAAATATCAATTCTAAGGGGTTAAATGAAAATCATTCTTTTAAAAATAAAATGTGCATGTACCCAGCTTAAAATAGTAAAGAAAGAAAATCACCTACCTTTATTGTTTTATTTTGTAATCTCAATCCATTTAAAGTATTGATTGCCTTTTCTGCATCACTAGGGTATTTGTAGTTAACAAAGCCATAACCTAAACTCTGACCTGTAAACAATTACATCAAATATCAGTAATGATGATGATAATAATATCTATATGCAATGTAAAAAAATTTTAAAAAATGACACCAACAAAACTTGAATTCACATTAATAAGTTATATTGTAACATTGAACCTGACATTAAAAGCTAACTGAGGAAATTCCTCAAGAGAAATAAGAAAATGTAGTAAATCCATTAACTGGTAAAGAATATTCTGAGTATTGAAAATTCTAAGAACTTGTACATGAGGAAAAGCCTCACATCCAGTCTTCATTTATACAGCAAAAAATTGTGATGATTATTTTACTTTCTTCTAAAACCTGTACTAGAAATATATGTCATCACATTAATATAAATTCAGACATTGATAATAATCTTAATATTTTACATTTTGAGACATTATAAAAATTGAATTTAACAATATATAATTTGTTAAACAGTTGTAATGATATCTAAACCACTGAAGTATGCAATCCAAATTTTATATCACATACAGGATACAATTAGATATTTAATTCATTAAATTTAGTGTCACAAAACATCTATTAAATACAAAAACAAAACAAAAAATAATCCTACAACCATAACATAAATAAAAATACACAAATTCATATACAAAAATAGCTGATTCCTAACTAGAGAACTGCAGAAATTAAATCACCAAATGAATTGTATCTAGTGTTATAAATTCAGTCTTAGTTCCTATTGAGAAACATATTGAGACATTTCCTGTTAAAAATCTTCATTGATGTTGAAATTTTAAAGTCAATTTAAGAGCAGCGAAATATACTTCCATTCACTAAATAAATCACATTAAAATGTGTATAGCGGTAATTTAATGAATACTTTTGTAAATGTTACTACAAGGTCAGCCAATGATAATACTGGTAAATCTAATCCATAAAATTGTAAAATTAGTCATTAACAATTTTCAAATATCCAAAAATGTTATTTGAACCCAAGAAATAAATTTATGAAATGAATAAAATAAAATATTTTAATACAAAGTCAGTGATTACTCAAATCATATTTTTTTTTTTGTAAGATATATATATATTTTTTTTTTTTTAAGTTATTCAAAATGGACTGAATCGCTGACAGAAAAGGAAAAAAATCCACATTTCAAGAAATTATTCTGCTTCAGTATAAAGCCAAAAATATTTAGTTGTAAAAAAAAAAAAATCCTGTTTTAAACGATTTCTTTCTTTTGATCAAAAGTTCTGTGCAAATGGTAGAAACATACCAGTTCAAAGTCTTACTATACATATAATAACAAGCAAGCAAATATTTGAAAAAAAATTTATTAATAATGTACCCACTTCCAATTGATACCTGTTAATTGTGATGAAGATAATGAAGAAACTAGTTTAATTAAAAGTAGATATATGGTAGAAAAGTAATTAAAAGATCAGTAAATGGTAAAGAAAAACAAATCAGTAGTTGCTTACTGCAGTAAGGAGAGCCTAGATAAAGGCAAACAGCAAATTTAAGCAAAGTGTAAAAAATAATCATTGTAAATCTTAAGTAGAATAACATGCATTGTGTTAGAATGTTAATGTTTGCCTCTATACACATATACTGTATAATACTTATACACATAAAAAATAAAAAAAAAACATGATCAGATTGTGTAGCACATGTTCGCATTATTCATAGATGTTCCAAAAGCTTCTACCCATTCAAAATTGCATCAGAAAATGTTTAAAATGAATAAAAACCATTGAAAACACTAAGTAAATAATAAAGAGACATCACACAATCAGCATGTATTTCTCCATTATGTCACTCAGCCAGATTTTATCACAAAAATATAAGGATTCAATCGGAGTTATCAACGCTGCTAGTGGATGCCAAGAAAAGAAACCTGAATGAATTAGGAATTTCATAACCAGTTTGGCATGCTGTTAACAGAGGAATGTAAAGGTTAGAGGTTAAAGGTTCAACTCTAGTTAGTTTCTGTATTGTTTCTCTAGTGGGTAGAATTTTCTGAGTGAAAATTTTGTGGAACTGATTACAGATTATTGATCACAAGAGCTAAGGTTTTGCATGTAAATGAAATGCAGTTGAACACTATGATTTAAGTGGGTATATGTAATAACTTATACCAAGAACTAAATAACAGGGTTTGTGCTGAATGGGCAAGAGCAGTAACCATTATAGAGAGTCAAATATGCCCTGCCAATGTTTATTTTGTGACAACTACAATCATTTGTCTGAACTAAATCATATAGCCAAGTATACTTAATGCGTTTGCCATTCTTCAAAATCATTCCATCCTGCAATAACTTCCCATATTTTCCATCCTAACATCAGCCTACAGAAGTTCAGACAAAACATAAACACTAGGCTCTCTTTACAGGCTAGTTTAGGATGGATTAAAATTATATAAGCATTGCAGTTCCTTCTTGTATTACTAAGAGACTTTAAAGTTCTCTATTACTAAAATGGCAAAGCCTGTAGTTTAATAATTAACATGCAGTTGATACATTCAACAAATAATTTGTTTAAGTCATGCCGGAGTTAATCATAAGAATTATAATGATGTGCATAGATATAACTTTGGATTATTTCTATTAGTGAGACAAATAGATATCCAAAATTTAGTTAGTACAACAGGAAGAAACTAGAAATGGGTACTTTACCAACAAAAATTTAAAACGTTCATCCTATCAAGACAGAAATTTATTCAATTATCAAATAAGTGTGTTTTTTTTAATCAATGCATTTTTTTTTGTCTGTCTTATTGGGAAATGTATAAAGTTTGATAATCCAGAGTAGCAAATGAACTAAACTAAGTTTTATTTGCCAAGTATAAGAGCCAACACCAAAATAAAGTTAATATCTTTCGTTTCAAAATTCCTTCGATGAAGATTATCCTTTAATTCTTAAGTAGTTTTGAAATTATTAAAAATTAAAAACAAAAAAAAAAGATACGCCATTATTTTACAATAAGATGCTTGTTACAAGAAAGAAAATATGAACTGAACTAATAAACCAATTCTTTGTAATAAAAAAAAATGTGAATTCTTTTCCAGTGACATTTGAAAATTTTATTGATTTTTTTAGTTATTTATTATGGATAGCAATAATACACACATTTTTCCGCATCGGTTGATGCATTTCGTGCTGCCGGAAGCAGGTCACAGTGAAAGTCAGTGTTAGCTATTATGGAAAAAAAGAGGAACACTTGCATAAAATATCTACAGGTACATGTCAAAACCTTACGGCATTAATGGCAAGGCATCAGGTTTGATGTTAAATTTAATGATCTAATCTATTATGACTATTCACATGCAAACTATTTTATACAAGTTGTAAGTACAAAAGAAAAAAATTTCTTGAAATGTAGATTTTTCTTTGAAATCAATTCAAGCTATTTTTCAAAATCTTCAATACATCTTTTCTAAATTTTTACAAATGAGTAGTTAGCACCCTTAAAGCAATATATAAGTGTTATGTAAAATTTATTTATATAGACACATTTTAATAAATAATTATAAGTGCGAACAAGTATGCTTTACACTAACCAATAAACCCATCACAGTAAAGTTAAATAATCTTAGATACGTAAATATCTGAGAACAATTAATGTTTTTCATAATAGATTGAAGTATTTGAAGTGGAATGCTGACCAAAATGAACTAATTTAAATACAGGTGAAATATTTGTGTCCAAACATCACTTTAATGATTTACAAAAGTAGGTATAAGAATGAAATGCTAAATAGCCATTTAAATCTAAATTAATATTTTGTAGTTTGAATTTATATTGTTAGAGCTTCAGTTAAAAGTGAGCTTTAAATCATTTATCCAATTTATCCACACAGAACAATCATACTAAAACATTTCATAATCCAAAATGTTTCTCAGTAAATCTTAAATGATATTACAGTTACCAGATAGGTAAAGGTATCATTTGCTTAAAAAAATTATTAATATCCTTTAAAGCATATTTTGTTCAGGGCATTTTGATAGCTTAGTGGATAATTTTTATATGGATTAAAGAAATAAAAATAAAAAATAAAAAAAAATAAAAATTAATCAATATCTTTCCATACCCAGGAATTTTAAACTGAGGCATGAGATTGCTATAGAAACTATAGAATAGGAAATTAGGCAACAATTTTAAAACTCATTTTCAAATATTTTAAGAAAAGAAATATATTAAAAATCAAAATCAAAGAAATATCAAAACATGAACAAGTCAGAAAATATCTATGCATGTGTGTATATATATATATATGTATATATATATATGTATATACATATGTATATATATGTATATATATATGTATATATATACATATATACATATATATATATGCACA
Organism: Octopus rubescens; assembly: GCA_027564515.1. Taxonomy (NCBI): domain Eukaryota; kingdom Metazoa; phylum Mollusca; class Cephalopoda; order Octopoda; family Octopodidae; genus Octopus; species Octopus rubescens. The sequence goes on from JAOPUL010007422.1 coordinate 68,060,467, forward strand.
TATACATATATATATACATACATATACATACATACGCATACATATGCATACATATACATACATACACATACATATACAAACATACATATATATATATATATACATATATACATACATACATATACATACATAGATATACATACATAGATATATATATATAGATATATATATACATACATATATATGCATACATATATATATACACACATATATATATATGCATACATATATATACACACATATATACATGCATACATATATATATATATATATTTACATATATATATATACATACATACATACATACATAAATAGACGTATATATATATACATACATAGATGTACATACATACAGACACACATATATACATACATAGATGTACATACATACAGACACACATATATACATACATACTTAGATATATATATACATACAGACACGTATATAATATACATAGATATATATACATACAGACACATATATAATATACATAAATATATATACATACATACATACATACATACATACATACATACATACA
>JAOPUL010007422.1:68328444-68338885 GCA_027564515.1 Octopus rubescens
CATTCGGCTAAAAATTGAAGGCGATGCCCCAGCATGGCCGCAGTCTGATGACTGAAACAAGTAAAAGATAAAAGATAACTAGAACCCAACATGTTCTTAAATTCTAATATAGATTCTGTCAGATTTCTATATTATTGTTCAACATGAGAACAAAATCGATTTACAATTCTTGTCTTTTATTAACATCTGTAACTAACACTGCCATTGTGGTACTCTTAGACTCAAGCAACAAGGGAGCCTCTGCATGGTTGCTTTATCTGCTTAAAATAGTAACCAAATCTCCTTCAAATCACACTACACTTTTATCTTTTACTTGTTTCAGTCATTGGACTACAGCAATGCTGGGACACTGCCTTGAGGGGTTTAATTGAACATATTAACCCCAGGATTTTTTTTTTCTAAGCCTGGTACTATTGGACTCTTTTTCCAAACTGCTAAGTTACAGGGACATAGACAAACCAACACCGGATGTTAAGTGGTGGGGGGGACTACCTCAGACACATGAACATCAATAAATTCTATGATTGTGAGCCAATGACAGAACCTTCACATAGTTACTCAACCTGTAGTATTGCTACACTTGGTACCAGGAAAAAAGTTGCTTGAAAGTTTAGAGTGACTGATACCCTCAGTGATGAAAATTTTTGGACATCAGGGTTACAAGATCAAATCTTGAAAATGCTTTCCTCAAACAACTTCTCTTCCAACTGTACAAATTGAATTATCATGGAAATAATGGAACTGTCTCAGCCACTTCAGCACACACAAGTCAGACTATTAGAGCCTGATACAAATATAGAATGGACGAGCTAAAAAGAACAAAAACCATACAAGCACTAGTGCTGTCTATTGTTGCCACAGTATTACAGCATTGATCTTGTAATTGAAGGAAAGCTGCCAGGTGTGGGGGAAATAATGAAAGTGTTTGTGTTGGGTCTATTGAATAATTGATAAAATAGTTAATAGCTTGCACCTTTACAACAACAATAACGATCGCAATGTGTGTCTACACACACGCACACACACACACATTTTACTTGCTTCAGTCATTAGACTGCAGCCATGCTGGATCACTGCCTTGAAGGGTTTAGGCGAACAAATTGACCCCAGTACTTTTTTTTTATAAGTCTGGTACTTATTCTATCGGTTCCTCTTTTTGCTGAACCACTAAGTTACGGGAATGGAAACAAACCAACACTGGTTGTCAAACAGCAGTGGGTGAAAAATACAAAGACGTGCACACACGCTATATATATATAGCCCTGAATCTACAGAAATTATATTATTCACTTCTGAGCAGTGTTTCCTCTAAGCTGTATGGTTGTGCACACGTGCACATATTTTGAAACTAGCACACAAAAGAAAGAATGTGCACATACAAGATTTTCAAAATGAAATCGAAGTTTCTTTAATTGAAGTAATTTGAACAATGGTTACTCACTTGGATGTGCACATAATTTGAAACATAACACACAGGCATGGCTATGTGGTAAGAAGTTTGCTTCCCAACTACATGGTCTCAGGTTCAGTCCCTCTATGTGGCACCTTGGGTAAGTGTCTTCTACTGTAGCCCCAGGCCAACCAAAGCCTTGTGAGTGGATTTGCTTGGCAGAAACTGAAAGAAGCTAATTGTACATATATGTTTTATATATATGTGTGTGTTACTGTCTCCTTGCCCTGATGTTGTGTGATAGTTGTAAATAAATGTCATCACCGTGCAAGCAGTGTCCTTCATTTCCAATCTTCTGTGAGAACATGTCTGGTCATGGGGAATGTTACCTTGCTTGGAAACAGGTGGGGGTTGATGACAGGAAAGGCATCCTAGAAAAATCTGTCTCAACAAATTCCATCTGACCCATACAAGCACCAGAATGTGGGTGTTAATCGATGATGATGAAGACAAAATTTGCACACAAGCAAGTTCCCATGCACACCCACAGCAAAAAGTTAGGGGGAACAATGCTCCTAAAGTGAGATGAATAGTCCCAGTATATATGAAAAAACAAGTTGAGTTACTCTTTTCAAACTGACCTGCAGGCAGTCATCTTGACAGTGGAGTAAGTCATGTTCATCTAAAATATTACTTTCAGGTTTTGACACAAGGTCAGCAATTTCGGGGGAGGAGCAAATCAATTAGATCAACCCTAGTGCTTAACTGATAGTTATTTTTTCAACCCCGAAAGGATGATCGGCAAAGTCAAACTAGGCAGAATTTGAACTCAGAATGTAACATTTTGCCTGGCATGCTAGCAAGTTTACCAAGCTCGCTGCCTTAGAAAATAAAGCGTCTTACACAAGGACACAACGCACCTCCAAGAATTGAACTTACGACCTTACAATCATGAGCTGGATGCTCTAACCACTAAGCCATGCACCTTCACATTCCTTTTAAATATTAGTACTATATATGCCAGTGTATGAGACACTTTTTATTCTTAAATGTGACAAAGAATTGCCATGTGCCTAATGCAACTATATTATGGATGGGATACCAAGTGTATGAGTGTATGATGAAACTTATTTAATGTGTTTTTCCACAAAATATACTTGTAAAGGAGGGGTGTGTCTTATACACTGGCAAATACAGTAAATGGGGTAATTTGGTGCCATCAACATAACAAATAAGTATTGCCATATAATGAGTTTTCTCATGATCATAGAATGGTTACAGTCTTAGATCCATTAGAATTTACTGTCTTATTAGAATCTACATCAAACATCAGTGATACTTCTTCCATATTTGCATCTGTTCCATTTCAAAACTATTATCCAACTTAATGCAGATGTCTTGTTAGAACACCGAATACTGAGTTATTAGCCTTGAGAAATGTTCTCATATAGATGTTTGGTGCACACACATAAATCGTAGCAGATGAGAATCTACTGGACTTCATCAGTGGGAGGCGTCTTGTGACTGCATCAGGCAAATTTCACTACCACAATATATAGAATATCAGCATCTTTTCAGCAGGCTTGTTAAAAATCAATTAGTGACAGAAGTAGTATTAGTACTAAAAGGCAATATTTATATCCAACTTAACGTGGATGTCTTTTTAATTCTTGTGAAACTCAAGAATTTTATTACACCAGCTCTCAGTATCAGAAAAGCCATCATATTCTTCAACTACCCTTATTTTAGCTTAAATAATTATTGACATCATTACTGTTAAAACTTGACTTCTTTGATTTGCAACCCAATCTTCTCCTCTTCTAGTTGCATCCATCTCGATTTATGTATGTGAAGGGTGTATTTTGATTTCAGTACTTGCTGAAGTTGTCCCTCTTATTTTTGCTAATCACATACTATATTTTTTTTATTTGGAGCTGCTCCAAAATGTCTTTCAAACAGCTCTGTTGCTATTTTCCTTGCTAAATTGCCTTAATTATAACTTATAAGCAATTATGTAGCCATGTTTTCCTTATGACTTTATTATGTTAGGATAATAAGCTGAAATGTCTGTTCAATCAACTATAGATTGTATGTGTGTATCGGTTAAACAAATATTGTATTATATAAGTTAAACCATTTTATGAAGATAGTCTGTTCAACCAAAGATAGATTGCTTCATCATCATCATCATCATCATCTTCATTTTAATGTCCATTTATCCATGCTTGCATGGATCAGATAGCTTTTTTTTTTATTGAGGCGGATTTTATACTGCTGGATGCCCTGCCCCCTGCCAGCCCACGTCTATGTCCAAGCAAGGTAATATTTCCTATTGGCCAGACATGTTTTCACAAAATATTGGAGATAAGTGACACTATGTGTATGATACTGATGCTCATTTACAACTATCATGCAATGTCAAGACAAGGAGAAACAAACACACACACACACACACACACACACACACACACACACACACACACACACACACACATATCATCATCATCATCATCATCATCCTTTAACGTCCGCTTTCCATGCAAGACGAGCTTCTTTCAGTTTCCGTCTATCAAATCCACTCACAAGGCTTTGGTCGGCCCCGAGGCAATAGTAGAAGATACTTGTACAAGGTGCCACGCAGTGGGACTGAACCCGGAACCATGTGGTTGGGGAGCAAGCTACTTACCACACAGCCATGCCGTTACATTTTTGCTGTTGTTGCTTTCATTGTCGTTCGAATCGCTATTTCTTGTTCCTTAGAATTAGTCCACTCAGAAATGTTATTAATCTTAAAAATGCTATTGTTTTTGCTTTCATCGACGTCGTTATCGTTCTTATTATCACTGCCAGACAAAATACTTAGCGGTATTTCGTCCATCTTTACGTTCCGAGTTCAAATTCCGCCGAGGTCGACTTTGCTTTTCACCCATCCTTTCGTGGTCAATGTAATAAGTACCAGTTGAGTAATTGGGGTAATTGATGTAATTGACTAGGCACCTTCATACCAAATTTCAAGCTTTGTGCTTATAAGTAAAAAGGATTATTAACTAAATTAAAGGCAGCGATCTGGCAGAATCGTTAGCACGCCGTTGCAATACGTTGATAGGCGTTTCCTTTTGGCGCTTTACGATCTGAGTTCAAATTCTGCCGAGATCGACTTTGCCTTTAATCCTTTCGAGGTCGATAAAATAAGTACCAGTCATACACTGGAGTAGATGTAGTCGACTTTGCCAAAATTTAAAACCCTTATTAACTAAATAAAAGGCGATGAACTGGCAGAATCGTTAGCACAGCCGACAAAATGTTTTGCCTGTAATTCTTACGGCTCTTCACATACTGAGTCTAGATTTCACCGGTGTCGATAAAATAAGTGGTAGTTGAGCACTGGGGTCGATGCCCCCTTCCACAAAAATTCCGGCCTTGTGTCTATTGTAGAAAGGATTATTAAGTAAATTGTTGATATGAGCTAAATTTTTGCCACTGCTAATGATTTTACCTTTTTTCCAAAAATTATATGATATATTATTACAATAATATAATTGTAATAATATAAAAAATATAAAATGCAAAAAAAAAAAAAATAATAAATAAGTAAAACGATAATAATAATAAGTAATAAATATATAAATAATATTGTTTTTTTTAATGAGCTTACTGACTATTTGCGACATCAGTGCCTGAAAAGATGAAATTCTATATATCATTGATAATGAGATTCGGCTGTTATGTCGCTCCCGGACGTTTGTCACTGACGATTCGGAGCAGGGTGAAATCACAGATTCTCGTATGCCAATGTTATAAATATGAGTGCTTTTATTCACCATGCGTCCATAGGAGAGGTCCTCTCCAGATAAATAACGCAATATTTGGTGTTCTAACACAATATGCACGTTATGTTGGATATAACGATTGCCTTTTGTAATAATATATATTTTTTTTAAATTATAGTATTTAAAAACTTATATTAATTTTTAAATCATATTATTGAAATTATATAATTTAAAAAAATTAAATTATTACAATTATATTATTGTAATAATATATATATATTTTTTTATTATCAAAATATTATAATTTAAAAAATAATATAAATTTTTGAAATATATTATTATCGATGTTGTACGACATTTAGTCCGTCTCTACGTTCAAATTCCGCCGGGGTCGACTTTGCCTTTCATCCTTCCGGGGTCGATAAAGTGAGTTCCAGTTACGAACTGGGGTCGATAAAATCGATTACTCCCCTCCCCCCAAATTTCGGGCCTTCGTGCCTAGTATAGATAGGATTATTATTATTGTTGTTGTTGTTGTTGTTATTTTGACGCAGGTTTGGTTTTATTCCTAGTAGGATTTTTGTGGGTAGTGGATTACTACCTGTAACCCTAGGTATACACAAGCTTTCAATAGTCTTTCAAGTGCTTAGAACCCTCCTGATAATCTTTCCTGCCCCTATGAGGCAAACCTTCTGTAGAAGTTCCACTGGACATTCTATTTCAATCTCCTTCAACCGTTTGTCTATATGTTTGTTAACTGTTCCCTATTATGCACCTATTATTATATGCACAACCTTTACCGTTTTCATAGTCCAAATTCTCGAAATTTCAAATATTATGGGGTTGTATTGTATTTGTTTTTCGTCTTCTTACTTTAGGATCCTAGGATCAAAACTGGCATGCTGGGTCAATCAGTAAGCAACTTCGCTTTCTCTTGTCTATTAATGTTATGTCCGATCTATTACTTTCTAGTTTATTGTCCATTTTAATAGGGTGGTCCCACAATATCGTGCATTTCTGACTCCAGCACTCTTTCGACCGGATGATTATACCATGTCTCTCCAGCTTCAAATCCCCATTTCTGGTAAAGCTTCCAATGTAAAAGTTTTACAATTTGGTCATGCCTCCATTTCTTATATTCCTTCTGTGCCAACTTGGGACACTCTGCAACAATATGTGTCGCTGACTCGTTCCGAGTTTCAGAGCCTCTACATTTTTCTGACACATTCTCCCCAAACACATTTTTCCTCAAGTTGTTTGTTGTTATCGGTTGAACCTGGGCTGCTATAATTAAGGCTCTCTGTTTCTTTTTTCAATTGCCTTTATTTTAACCAATCCTGGGATTTTCTTCCACATATCTCCTCAGTGGCTTTCCAAAATTGGCCATGTAAGGGTTTCTCTTCAATCTCTCTAGCGTTCTCTCTTTGAATTTCATTTTTGTCTGTTTCTCCTATTCTACAATTCATCACCCATTTCTTATTTACTGACTTTAGTAGTGTTGTGTGGAAGTAGAACACCCCTATTTAGATGGCTTCTAATATACTGTGCCGACAAGATAAACGGACATGCGCAGAGAGCATAGAGGTGGTCGGTGTGCCGATAAGCCGAGAGTGGTATATCTCTGAGTAGAAGACGTTATATTATTTCGTTATATCTTATGTAGAACGTGCGACACAACAAATACCAGGGTTTATAACGGTTTCCAGTGTCGTGTAAAAAATACCCAAAGACTTTTGTTTGACATTTACTGCTCCCCTTGCTTTGCGCCTCCTTTCAAAACCGCTACTACTATGTAATATTTCTCAGAATATTGTTATTAGACGATACAAGAGAAGATACTAACACATACTGTTAGTAGATAACAATACCACTTTATGAATACCTTCTCAAAGACCATCTACTACAGCGAACCAAACGCCACGGCACCCCTGTAGTGTAGAGCCATCCATTTACAAAACCGCTAGATCAGACAAGTTATATTCCTAACAGTTATATTCCTAACTAAATAATGCAGGATTAAATGTATTCATATATAACCAAAATACAGATTGAAATGCCTGCGAGGGATTTGAATAATATATTGCGAGTTGATTTCGAAAAGAAACGATATTTCAGATTTCAAGAAGAAATTACATAACATTCAGTAAGAAATAAACTTCAATATTTATTTTCTTTTGACTATAGACATGGCAATGTTTAAAGGAAAGGTTATATCGGCTTAATTAATAATGTTATATTGATTACGTTTTAACAATGTTCAAGGTCATACTTCTTTATGGAATGGCTTATTGACGATTTAATCTACTCAAATGTACTGAAGGAATCAATTACTATCCTTTATAGATCTAGTATTGATGAAAATCGAAGTAATCTCAAGAGGGATTTGGAATTCAGAACGTAGAAAAATGAAAAGGAATTACAACAAATCATTGAATAAATAACTCCATTATTGCTGTCAACTCTCTCTTTTCTAATCTACTGTATTATATTATGATCTATTTGACCTTGAACAGATTCGAACTTAGATCTGAGAAAACCGGGTTAATAATTATTAAGTATTTCGTTTAGCTTTCTGCTGGTTAATGGATCTTCATAGCCGTAAATATGCTTGTTACTGGAGACATATATTCTCCAAAACCTCACAAGTGAATCCACAATTATGCTTTACGAGTTCGAGCCGGCTCAACGGACTCCGAGTGTATAATGACGCAGATATAGTTGATCATATCATGAAGGAAAATAGACCCTCCGCTGAGATCCTTTATTACATATGCAAGGAATGCTAAAATATAATCAAGTCTTGATTCAATAACAATCTATTTAACACTATACAATGAAGGAACTTCTTCGTAGTTGATCGCCTCTATAAACAATAATGACCAAGTATCCTATAAATTTCATCCTCTCGTCTCGTAAAGGTGCTAGATATATACTGCCAAATATAGTACTAGATAAAGAATTCTAGAGAGAAAGACAGAATAAGCATAGTGTTTCATTATGGGTATGTTGTTCTGTCTAATATGAGCTGGAGCTAATCAACAGTAACAAAATACTTAGCCTCAACAATAGAGTTGGTCACAATTACTGACTTAATGTTGTTTTAATCCCGATAAGAATTGAATCTCATACGAGTAACAAATTGGTCGATTGGCAGAATCATTAAAGCGTGCACAGTTCAACAGGCAGAGAGGTCAACTGAAACTACTATTTGTCCGTGATCGATAAATATGACAGCATTCAAGAAGTGAGTCGCTTCTTGTCTTCATCTTTCTGTTTTCTCTGTTTTTGTTTTCTCTCTCTCAGAATCGACTGAGCTATGGCAGGGTCATAAAGGCAACTCACAGAATATAATTGAAAGATGCTGCAGCAAAATCACCAATATTAAGTGCCCTATGTAGTCGTATCAAGCACAATGACAGATATACAACATATCTCTTTAATTATAGGACTTTAGGATGCTGTTCCATTATTATGTGCTTTAACGCTAATAATGCCTAGAGTCGCTGTTACAGTAGCAATACTGCGTTCATTGGTCTCTTTATACGGTCATCTGTCCATAAAACACAAACGGTTTTAAGAATATTTGGGTGGCATTCTCATTAATAACTACTTGCTTCAAGAAGATTGGGAGATACGATTACCGATATTTTATTTCATATTCTTCAGAAACATAAAAGGGAATATTGATCTTGGCAGAATTTGAACTCAGAATGTATAAGGCTGGAATTAATGCTACATAACGTGTAGGACGGAATTAAATGCTACATAATGTGTAAGAACAGAATGAAACGTTACAGAATATCTAAGGCCGGACTTAAATGCTACAGAATGTGTAAGGCCGGAATAAAATGCTACACAACGTGTAAGGTCGGAATTAAATGCTATAGAACGTGTAAGGTCGGAATGAAATGCTACGACTTAACAATGTAGCCAACCCACGAAAGCGTACGTTTCAAGGTACAAAAAGTTCTTAAACAGCCTGAAGGCCATTGCTTCATGAGCTGTTAATTAAAACCATACCGGGTAGGCTTATCAGCATACTCTGAAGACCTTCAAACCACGATTATTTTTATGAGTCTGAATTCCTACTAAATTAGAGTGCAGCATGAATTATTTGAAATACTGCTAATTAGTGCGTTCATATCGCCACACCATCTAGCAATACAAAACAGATATAAAATATATTCTAGTGATAAAGAAATGCAATTTATTTGCATTAAAACGATAAATAACTATAACCAATACAAATCTGATTCTGAGTTCATCCCATACCAACAATAAATAAATGAAGAATAACATTAATAGCAATTCTTAATTAATGAACAAAAATAGTGAAATATCAGAAGAGATATTTCCACAGATATTATATCAATTACAAAGTTAACTATAGACTCGTATTTAATAACATTATTGCGTGTATTTGGTTTTGTTGTAACGAACACAAATTACTGCAACTGCTGTCGTTGTTGTTGTTGTTGTGTAACCCCAGGTTAGCTCTGAATTAAAGACACTACTGCTATAACCATACCGTCCTCTCGCGTATTGCCTATATAGAATTATATTACATAACATGGCCTTCCCAGTCGAGACGTTCATAGAACACACACACACGCACGCACGCACACACACACGTACGCACGCACACACACATGTATGTAAGTATGTATGTATGCATGTGCGTGCGCGATGTGTGCGTGTGTGTGTGTGTATGTGTGTGTACTCATGGAGAAAGAGAGAGAGATGTAGATGTGAAAGAAGTTTGACCACATAGAGACTACCCCGTTGTCTCTAAAGATACTTATGCTTGGGTGTTTTTAATATCCAAGATGATAATAAATGTTTACTGAGGAACAATGTATATAAGGAATGACTAAAAATAAGTTAAGTAAATTGAATGGTGAGGAATAATTGTGTTCAGATTAGTTATTATCGTTCTCCTAAAGGGGCCGATTTATATATATGTAGGAAACTTGGCCAATGGTTGTAGTCTTATGGAAATAAAAGCAATTTCAGAACAATTATTTACTATGACGAAGCAAAATATATTCTCTTCCACGAACTCATTGTCTACAAACTATTTTCAGAGATACATATTCCAATTGGGATATCATATGATTTAAAACTGTGTATCATTTTCGCGGGAATTACATGGATCTTAATACGTAATACTTCACAATCTCAACATCTTATCTACCATTGCATTACACAAACTATATTTACGGCACTTCCGACTCAACAGGCGGAAGGCAGCATTCTCCATCCGAGTTGCAGCTCCCTGGAA
>JAOPUL010007422.1:68362051-68372303 GCA_027564515.1 Octopus rubescens
ATACATACATACATACATACATACATACATACATACATACATACATACATACATACATACATACGTACATACATATCCATTGATATAAGATTTTAAAGAAAGCAATACATGTAATAGATCTTTCATTTCTTACATTTCAAAATTATCCTTTTCCTTTTATCGTGTATCAATCTCTCTTTGTCTTTTTTCCTTTCTCTCTTCACACATATACATTGAAGCATTCATTTAAAACTCAAAACACACACATATACACATATACTACACACAAATATATACATATACACGCATGCACATAAGCATACATATGCATATACATATACCTATATCTATAGACACGCATGTACATGTGTGTGTGTGTGTGTGTACGCACGTGTATGTGTGTGCTTACACCCGTGTGTGTCAGTGCAGGTGTGTGTGTTTATGTACCCAGCAATTTTTCCAAACTTCCCATTTGCAGCATTAAGATCAATAGAAAACATTATTTTCTATAAAGGCATGAATGAATGACGTTCTTTTACGTACATCCCCAGCACGCACATACGCGCGCGCGCACACACACACACACACACACACATCTTCCCCCCTCCCCACACACAAACGTACATACATACATACACGTGAATGCATAAGCAACATGCCTCATAAATCTTACTTTATACGGTGTAAAACAATTGAAACAAGAATATAGAAAAGTAGTAAAATAGGTGTCTTCAGAAGCTCCTTCCTTCGAATGTTGATTGTTTGTACTTTTTCCTTCATTATATTGTTGTTATAAGGCGGATGAATGTAGCTTTTGTGAATAGAATTATATAGTATTAGGTTGTGTTCTGGGGAGAAGAGATTATTATTGAGAAATATCGAAGATGTAAACAACAAACAACTTCACAATCATTATCAACAATAGCAGCAACAACAACAACAACAACAGTAACAGAAAGAACGTCATTATCAATAATAGCAACAACACGAACATCAACAATTATTATAACTCACTGCTACTATGAAACTACAAAAAAGCAACCATAAGATAAACGTAAATAATCAGAATATATCGTAAGTGTATTAATAATACAACAACGTTGATAGACAGAGGCAAAAATATTTGGTTATATAATATTATTAAAGCTTATACATAGTAGATATACACACATTTGCATATACATACGAGACACATACTTTTGTGTCTCAAAATATATGTGTGAGTATGCGTGTATGTGTGCGTGTACTTGTGTGAATAATACAGTTTTAAAGGGAAAGAATAACATTCCTATAGACAAAGGAACATTGACATTAAGAATTAGGAATAAGTCTACCACCACTGATACCGCCCCTTCATGCTTATCATCACAACAGTCATGTTTGTGTGTGTGTGTGTGTGTGTGTGTGTGCGTTTTTGTATATGTGCATCTGTTCTTGTGTGCGTCTCTGCGTGTATGTATAGAGGAATAGTCTCAAAAGCAAATGCTGATATTTGAATGCTTTTAATACGTACGTTTCGACTGGTTATGTCACGTAACTGTTACCTAATATCGTCATCGTCAGTCAACATTTCCAAATACATTTATAAGGGGTGAATGACGATGACGGTATTACGTAATTATTATCTAACTTAACTTCTCGAAAGGTACGTATTAAATGCATTCAGCATATCGACATTTGGTTTTGTGATTATTCTGATATTACGCATTCATTTCTATAACGATCTAACCTGCCGCCACTCGGATAATGTTATAAGAAATTAGATGTATATATATATTTATAAACACATATTTGCATACACACACACAACACACACAGGCACCCCCCCACACACACACATATATATATACACCAGAGTGGTCTCAAAAGTTCATAGACTGACTATGAAGGAGTGATGCTAGAGCTGTGAAATCTTGCATGCATTAATTTCAACTCTTCTTATTAATAACTGCGCTGGTTCTTTCCAGGTAAGCTGTCAATTAACTGTACAGAGATGATTTCAAAAGTAACTAGTAGCGACTTCGCTTGAAAATCAACAAACTTTTGCATCATGGTGTTAGAAAGCAGCTGCAGAAAAAGATGACAGCCTGGTTGCTACATTAGGGAATGAAATTAGAGAGTTATAAACAGTGGAAAATTTGTCAGTTGAATTTAGAATAGGAAGGGAGAGTCTTCAAAATTACTCAAAGTCTGGACGTCACACAACTGACACCACCGAGAAAATCATCGTTCATGTTTACTACATGGTAATGAATGGCAGGCGATTGACTATAAATCAAATAGCCGAACCTATTAGCATATCTCGTGCGAGAGTTAGAAATATTTTTCACAATGACCTAAGCACAACGAATGTTTCAGTCACCTGATCAAAAGCGCATCTGGCTGATCACATCACAAGAAAATCTGACATTGTTTGAGGCTGAACCAGCTGGTGTACTTGAACTTTTCATAACCTAGGATGAGTGTTGGGTTCATCGCTATGATCCAGAGACAGAGAGAGACAATCCATGCAGTGGAAGCAACCCGTTTCACCTTCTCCAAAGAAGGCCAAGGTCATTTAATATGCAGGGAGGGTGATGGCCTCAGTTTTAGGCATGCAACACGCATAATGTTTATTGTCTATCTTCAAAAGGGCCACACCATCAATGAAGAGTACACTGCCAACAAACAAGATAATACGGTCAGGAAAACTAACGAAAAGTATCTTGTTTTAGCAGGACAATGCTCCACCGCACAAGTCATTGGTTTTAATGGTTACTGTGCGTGACTGTCGCTTTAAACTGGTTGATCACCCTCTCTAATATTCTAAAACGGTCACTTTTGACCATCATCTGTTCCTCAACATGAAAATAAACAAACACTTGGCTGGGAACTAGTATCAGAGTGATAATGACACATATCTGCTGTTGATGACATTTTTGGAACAGCAGGATTAAATTCTTTTCACTAATGTGATCCAGGTAACAGCGATGGCAGAATTGTGTGGACCACAATAGGGACTATGTTGAGAATTAAACCTCAACATCTGGACTTTTCAGGTGAACCTCGTATGTATGCATATATGTGAATATATATATATATATATATATACAATACAATAAGGGTTATTATCGCTCAGTGAGGAAACCCTCCTTGGACTTCAACCATCTGTATCTGTCTCGAGCTATCCACTGCCAATTGGGACCCATGTGGTGTATCAAGTCATCCCTCCATCTTGTCCTTGGTCTTCTTCTTGATCCTCTTTGTTCACAAGGTGTTCACTCTGTTATCCTGATGGTCTACCTGTTATGCTGTCTGGCCACATGATCTGCCCATCTGTGTTTTGATTTCTTGATGGCTGCATTGATATCAGTGAACCCTCTTTGTTGGCGTATCCAGGTGTTTGTCATTCTGTCCCGTAGCGTGATGCCCAGCCTGATCATCTACATTTTTCTCTGCGCCACTGCCAGAAGTTCACTTTGGCTTGATGTCAGAGCCCATGCCTCACTACTGTACGTGATCACAGGTAGTATGTACTCATTGAAAACTTTTCTTTTGGTTGTCATACTTGCTTTTCGGCTTTTCATTATGTTTTCCAACTTTCCAAAAGCTTCCCATTCCAGTGCTATCATTCTCTTTATCTCAGGCAGGAGATTTCCATCCTTCGTAATCTTCATTCGAAGGTAGATGTAGATTTCAACTTCTTCAGTGGTCTTTCTATCTACTATTATTGGTGCTGTGGTGGTATATTGGTTCAACATCACTTTGGTCTTGCCAAGATGTATAGTGTGACCAACTTGTTTTCTTTTGAAGTGGATGTCATTGAGCATGCCATTCAGTTCCTGTGGGTTGTGTGCCATCGGTATTGAATCATCAGCGAAGATCAGATGTGAGAGGCATTCACTATTGATGTTAACTCCTCTTTCTCCCAGCTGATCCTGTTTATTATCACATCCTGGAGACGGGCTGTGAATAATTTTGGTGAGATGTTGTCACCTTGTCTTGCTCCCCTTTCTAATTTGTTATTATTGCTATCTCGATGTAATTTCAAAATTGAAGTAGCACCATTGTACAGGTCTCGTAGCACGGCGATGTACGCAGAGTCAACTCCTTGGTCTTCAAGGGCAGTGAATAGTGAATCAAACTCTATGTAGTCGAAAGCCTTTTCATACTCCACAAAGGCGAAACACAGTGGTATGTTGTATTCATTAGCTCTCTCCTGAAGTTGACTCACGGTATGGATGTGGTCGATAGTGGAAAAGCCTATTCTGAAAACAGCCTGTTCCTGTGATTGATAGCTATCCAGTGTCCCCAGGATTCGTCTAATCAAGTTCTGGGAGAACAATTTGTATGTCACAGGTAGAAAACTGATTGGCCGGTATCTGCAGAGTCTCTTTTCTTGTGAATGATGACTCCAATAGATTCGAGGTGCTAGCAGCATCAGAAGAATCCAAACACAGATTATGACTGAGTGATATCAGAGATCAGCCAAGCCGCACTGGGAACAGCTGGACAAGACAAGACATCGAAACCAGAGAAACTCTCTAAAGTTACAAAACAGTTGAGAGAAAAGCGGCAGCAGATGAAGAGAGGCGGAACAAACATACAGCACATCGAATACACTGAGTTATATATATATATTAATTTTACTAGTTTCTCCTCGTTTGATCACCCATATGGAACTCTTACCAAGTCATTGCACTAAACACTATGCCAAACACTTCATACCTAGATCATCAACCCTATAGAAATACACTTTTCCTCGTGTTTTTCAACTAATAGAAGGCGGCGAGCTGGCAGTATCGTTAGCAACCGAGCAATATACTTAGCGGCATTTCTTACGTTCTCAGTTCAAATTCTGCCGTGGTCGACTTTACTTTTTAATCTTCGGGGTCGATAAAATACGTACCAGTTGAGCACTGGGGTCGATGTAATCGACTTATCCCCTTCCCCGAAATTGCTGGCCTCGTGCCAAAATTCGAAATCAATATTAATTACTAGCAAAGACTCAGTATTTAGTTTGCAACCATAAAATGCTACCAAGTATAATACAGGTTTGTAAGTCAATATTGAGCATTAGTTTTGTGTGTTAGCAGTGCGATGTTCTCATTTTTAAGTTTATCTCTAATACATATTTTCTATAGAATTCAGAACCAGCATTGTTATCACTTTCTACTAACGTTGACTTTTAAAACCATCAGTTTTATAAAATGCACTGACTGCCAAAGGTCAGCGGTGGAAATTCTTGTTTCAGGCCAATCTGAATGTCTTGATGGTCTTGTGGGTAACGACAGGGAGATATCAGTATTGAACATCTCTGAGACAGTGTTCAATACTTCTAAGCCTTATTTTAGAGGTGCTTGCTAAAATACATACATACATACATACATACATACAAGGATCCTACGTCGGTTTCGAAGATAATATTTAGTTATTTTGCTTCACCTGCGCTACCTACCCTTTAGTTTAGTTTCAAGGTGACTGAGTATCCCACAGCTATGTGTATCATTGTTCTCTTAACGCAGTTCTCAAGGCAACTCGGCATAACACAGTAGTATTACGAACAGTTACTTCAACTGATCGAACACCGTCGATACCAACGGAGGCCCTTTAATTGTTCTACGTAATATGTGCGGTATTAAAACTGTCTTAAATAGAAAAGCGTACGTAACTAAATACCGCAGACTATTCTATTCGTCGCTCCACCAATTCTAGTCATAGGTATATGGTTAAGAATTTCGTTTCTCAGTCATGTAGTTCTGTGTTCAATTCTTCTATACGGATCGTAATATAAGTGTTTTCTGTCATAGCTTTGAATGAACCAAACTGTTGTGAGTGAACTAATCTAGAGGGAAATTATTCCCATGCTGGGAAATAATTCCTTTAGATTCAACCAAATCTTATATGCAAACAATCAAGCACAATCCGTAATCTATGTATTCTTCGTATTAGAATATCATACGAAAACACTGAACACGTAGACCGAATTCATTTGAACTTGTCCACGTATACATTGTTATTTGCGAAAACACCTTACGGATATTTCCTCCAACAGACTCTGAAATGAAACAATATTTTCTTTGAAAATAACTCGACTTAGATAAAGCACTAAAATGTCAGTGATCTTAAATAGAATTTCCCTAACACATTTCGAAAGAATGGAAATAGTCAAAGGCGCAAAACGAATTTTACACTGTGGTCTTTCTTCCGTAAAATTACTTCGTTATATTTAATAAATATTCACGATCCTCATAAAACAATTTAAACACAAGCACACATGGATTTCACACTATCATCTCAACAAATAACAGCTGGTGTTTACAGTTGTGAAATATAACTATACAATTACAATGAATATAAACTATATAACTATATAACTATATAACTATATAATTACAGTGAATATAACAGTAATTTTAATAATACATTATAATGCCTTAATAACCAAAGAACTGTTCACACATTAACTAACTAGCCATGAAATTGAGAAAACCTTGTAACATAATGTGATTTGAATAGGTTAATATTCAGCTATTAATATATATATATATATATATATACTTATACAAAAAAACATTTATTTCCTTGTCGCTTTTCCCTCTAATTTCGTGTGCGTATATATATATATATATATATAACTGAAGTTAGAAGTGTAAAAGAATTATATTGAGAATCTTAAACCCGTTCTGAATGAACAATGATATGAAGAAGAAGAAGATCAATATTGATTTAAATTTAATTTTACTCAAAAACAATAGTAATACTGACAGTATTATTAATCTGAATTTGCACTTAATTTCATTTTAAAATATTTAAGGCGGGACTACGATTTGTAGGAACAGACTTCTCTGATTGGTTAAAATTTAAAAGTATTTTGAATAAAAGCTGTTAATGTAAACCGTGTTACTGTGTTCATCACAACCTTACGATTCTATTGCTCTACAGATTTACACATTTTTCCAGCTCGAAAACTTGTTTCAGTGTTGAAGTACCTCATTAGGCTGACGAATTCGATGCATCTGTCATATGGACAATGAACTTCGCGTTTCGTCACATGGGGTTGGATGCCAAATTAATCAAAACCGAAAGCGTATCGAAGCGAACAATGGCGTTTCCAACAAAGAAACACAAACAAGAACTCTTAACGAAGAATTACCTCGAAAATTAACTCAGTATGAAAATAAATCTGTATAGCTTTATCGGATCAATTTTGAGCAAATAACAAGCATATATATATATATAAAGACATCGAATTGGCAGAGTCGCTAGAACGAAGAACTTTGCGATATATGTTCCGGCTCTGTGCAATCAGAGTTCAATCCAGTGAAGTCAGGTTTAACTTTGTATCTTTTCAATATCAATAAAATGAAAACTCACCCCCAAGGCGGTCCCTTACTTGTAAGCCCTTCGATCCTTATGGAGTATAGACCATCGACTCCTCACTGTTCATTTCTCCACTGCTTCTCTCCAGTTGGATCCCTGCTTTCTCAACTCTCCCATGAAAGCCTTCCTATCCCAGGTCCTGTTGGTTCTGGATTCGCATCGATGCTTCTGTAACATTGCTTCTTTTTCTTCTTCTCTAGATAGGGATGGGTGTTGGCCCTACGCAAACCTATTCTTACCTCTGGAAAGAGGTAGTATATATTGGTCTGACCTTTATCCTTCGAGGACTTGTCCACCGCGGAAGACCCTACAAGGAGCTTGTGCTCCGCTGGCAAAGCTTTCATGGTCAATGAGGCATACAAGCCACCACACCTCAACAAGGACTGAACCTTGTGTTTAACACCAGGACGGTGGATCAGTGGAATTGTTAGAGTGTCAGGCATTTATTATGTCTTTTTGTGTTGTGAAGTGTAGTAGACATAACGCATCACCCTGTTTAATACCACGATTTGGTACTGGAATGCATTTAGCGAGGTTCATACTGTTGCAAGCATCCGGGTGAGGACTCCTATTTGAGCACTCCTATTTGAGGACTCTTATTTGAGGACTCCTATTTGAGCACTCCTATTTGAGGACTCCTATTTGAGGACTCCTATTTGAGGACTCCTATTTGAGGACTCCTATTTGAGGACTCCTATTTGAGGACTCTTATTTGAGGACTCCTATTTGAGGACTCTTATTTGAGGACTCCTATTTGAGGACTCCTATTTGAGCACTCCTATTTGAGGACTCTTATTTGAAGACTCTTATTTGAGGACTCTTATTTGAAGACTCCTATTTGAGGACTCCTATTTGAGGACTCCTATTTGAGGACTCCTATTTGAGGACTCTTATTTGAGGACTCTTATTTGAGGACTCCTATTTGAGGACTCTTATTTGAGGACTCTTATTTGAGGACTCTTATTTGAGGACTCTTATTTGAGGACTCTTATTTGAAGACTCCTATTTGAGGACTCCTATTTGAGGACTCCTATTTGAGGACTCTTATTTGAAGACTCTTATTTGAAGACTCCTATTTGAGGACTCCTATTTGAGGACTCTTATTTGAGGTCTCTTATTTGAAGACTCCTATTTGAGGACTCCTATTTGAGGACTCCTATTTGACGACTCCTATTTGACGACTCCTATTTGAGGACTCCTATTTGAAGACTCCTATTTGAGGACTCCTATTTGAGAATAACTCCTATTTGAGAATAATTCCCTTTTTTTTCTCCTACCACTTTCGAAACCTCTGGAAAAAAAATTACAGAATGATGGATATTTCTCTTCCCTCCCTGACTAAGTGATAGCAAAAAAAAAAAAGTGAAAGAGGTGTTTACTAGAAAACACCCCCGCGTAATTCTCCACATAACCTTTAATATAACAACTGCTTTGACCCTCCACAAAGTGCTTCATTATCAATATATATTGATATATTGATGTATCGATATGTTGGTATGTTGACGTATTTACATAAAACATGTGTTCCTGTGTGATTTTTCTGAGATTTTCTCCTGCTAACAATAGCAACGTGACAACAACTTTGGCTTGAAGCCAGTTTCAACAGCTAGAATCGTCTATTACTTTTTTTTCTTCTTCAACAGACAGAATTGGTTTGGCTTAATGCCAACTGCTGTCTGACGATTTGTCTTTAATGATTGTGTTTTCCTTTTCTCGTTGCTGTTGACGAGAACTATTCTGTCTTTTTCGCTCGTTGTTGTTGATGTTGATGATGATGATGATGATGATTGATGATGATGATGATGATGATGATGATGATGATGATGATGATGATGATGATGACGACGACGACGAGCAATTTTCAGTCTGTGCTGGGGTCTGATTTTCAATTCTCCTGGTCTTCTTGTGAAGACATCGATAGATCACAAGTTTGTCCTAAACCTCCGTGCTTGTTTTCAGACTTTCAGTTAGCCTTTGTTTCGTATGTTCTGAGTAATACAAAGTGTTCTTTTCATAAGCCCCGAGTTACTCTAATGGTTGAAAAAAAGGGTACGCGTGTCATATACGATGCATGGACGCCAGGGAAACATGTCATGTATGCCATGTGATACACAGGGCAGGCAATAGATTAAAGACAAGTTACATTGTTCCACATTTCAGCTAGGGCTTGAACATATAACTCTCACTTTTTTTAAATTTATTATAAACCCCATTTTTGACAAGACAGAGGCTTTCTACCTTTCTCTTTGCTTATTCTTTAATGTATTCCTTGGTGAGGGGGGAGACAAAAGAAAAAAGATATTGTCGTTAGTAACATCTGTCTCCAACTAAAGCCGTACCATGTCCAGTGTATCTTTCTGGCTAGCCACACTTGCAAATCTGTTACAATACTGCTCGCTATCGCTACTTACGTGTTTTAGGCGCTTGTGGCCGAGAGCAGGCCCATTCACCCATCTTTCTGCAAGTTTACTGGAGAGTAGCCTCCCACTCTCCATGCTCATCTTTACTCTCCAAGTGGAACCTGAGGAGGTTGATGAAAGACTGGCCAAAAAGAAAGGTGTATGTTTTCAGACTTTGAAGTCTTATCCACCATATATTCATTTCGCCATACCTACCTGGGGGAAAAACAAAACAAAACAAAACTACATGCTCATCCTGACCAAATGGAGGGCTCCGGGGAGATCTTCACGACGGACTCACCTGAATGGGAGAATTGTCATCTGTACGACAAAAACCATTCGACATAACTCCACAAGTCAGCAACGCTCGGTCACTGAACGAGCGTGTGCAGAACGGTTTTATCTCACTGTGCAATAACAAAAGTGATAAACAACATTAATAATGGTTTCTGATTTAGGCACAAGGCCAGCCATTTCGGGGGAGGGGTGTAATCGATTACATCGACCCCAGT
>JAOPUL010007422.1:69269547-69280965 GCA_027564515.1 Octopus rubescens
GAAAACCCGAAGCATTAGGGACAAACAAAAGAGTAAAAAACGCAAAGGAAATAAATAGTCGAGCAATGATTACAAAATAAAAGAATCAACAAAAATAAACACACAATTAACAACGGAAATGACAATAACATGTTTAAAAAGGATAAGGAAAAAAACAATAAGATATTAAAAATAAGTCTATACAAAATAAATGGGAATTATAAAAAAAACATGCACACAACGCTATATAACTAATCAATCCAAAAATACCGTACAGTTCATCCTTCCTTTCGCAAAACAAATTAAAACAAATATACAGAAATTATTCTGAGCAGCATTAGAAAATTACTTTCCTAGACATAGCTGATACCACGGAAAACTGAACATAACACAAAATAAGAATTGCATTCTCAGACAGTAGAAATCTAGCGCACATAATAGCCACATATAGTGCAATTAAACTACATAAATACAATGAAAATACAAATAGAGAATCGGAAATTGTTAAAAATGAAAACGACATTTAATTAAAAGAAAAATAAATAAAATTACATATGGAACCGAGAAACTAACACAGGAAACGGCCACGCAAATACAAATAATACAACCGAAATAAATAGCCAAAACGCGAGATCTAGAAGAGAAAATGAGAATGCTAAAAATGACAGTAATAGGAAAACCAGAACAAGTAAATAAAAAAATAAAATAAAATAACAACTATAGTAATATAAAATATGATACATGTGATTGCGCAAAATACAAAAAATGCCCTTTAGACCGCAAATGTAAAATTAAGGACGTAATATACAGATGTACGTTAGAATCAGAAGAACGTAAATACATATTCATAGGATCGACTTCAAATTCCATAAAATTGAGAATAACTATCCACGTAAATTCATTTAAATACTGTGATAACATGTATAATACAAGTTTAAGTAAATTAATTTGGTTGTTCAAACAGAATAACGAAAAATATAAAATAAGTTGGGAAATAAACGCTAAGGCGATACAGGATAGGAGATAATAGATGTGAACTCTGCGTAGAAAATATTTATCAAATATTAGAGATCTAGACACAAAATAATTAACATACGATGTGAATCGGAACAAAGATGTAAACACATAGTCAGATGTATATTAAGTTATTATAAATATCACCTAGCAATCAAATAAATATTAGATTTAAAATAAGCATAACAAATCGCACAATGTCAAATATCAAATTACGAATGAAAAAAGCAATAAGAAAAAATCTCAGAAAGATTCTAACCTAATATTCAGAAAAAAATATTTAAAACACTCACCACAAGTGATAAACACCAATATAAGATTCGAATAAATTATTTGAACTATTTACCGCTTGGGAAAACTCCTATATCATATTATTTAAACTCATTTAAAATATAACACTCATGAACTACAAATGGTATAATGGATCCATGCCAAAAAATTCGAATTAAATGTCAGAAAATGAGCCCACAATAAGTATATAATCTACGAATAGAATACTGTAGAATTACCCGTCCTTTCATTTTTCCTTTTTTCTTTTCGTCACTTCCCTTTAACTCTTTCTACTTCCACCAAAAAAAGCATCATATTAGCAGTTTAGAAAATGAACATATCACAATTTACCCCCTCTCATCCCTATTCTTTCTGCCATTTTTCTTCCACATCAAAATTAATCCAAAACTCCTTCTAATAAATTGACCATAGCAGTCTTTAATATGAATAGCATCGAACTGATGTCGACGAGTTTCCACATATGTCGAATTAATGGAGAAATATAAAGTAACTGGAAAATAAATGTAAATGTTTAACTCTCTATTCTCCTCATTATTGTTAGCATTACCGACATATTATTATATCATTCATGATTAATAATAGTTATGATATAAATTTCTCTCTCTCTCTCTCTCAATCTCTCTGTGTGTGTGTCTCTCTCTCTTTCCACTTGAATTAGCTGTTTCGATTCCAGCAGCTGTGGTTGGCATTTGTTCCACTTTCCTTAGATGGTCATTTATTATGAATGTTGTACAAGTGTGTAAGAGTGTGTGTTTCTGTAACGTTTAGCCATTCATGTGTTCGTGACATTAAAGAAAATATGCGTGGGGTGGGATGTAACGGTGGGAAGTAGTTAATACTAGTGTGAGTGGGGTGGGGTTACATGGAAGAGGTGGGTGGGTGAAGTGAGATTGAACTGTCTTAGACACATCTTTGTGTGTGTGAAAAAACGTGGGTCGGTGTGAAGAGAAGATGTCGATGTCAGAAACATATATATAGCCAGCAACATCACTAGACTTTCAAAACCCATCCACTTGATCATGCAGTAAAATCCGTATCTGGTAGTGTGTTCGCTTTCTCGGTCCCATGTATATTGTTATTATGTAGTTTCCTTCTAATCCATGGGACAGTTGAGTTATTTTGTGTTAGGCTTTCCAAGTGAATCATGACTCGAATGCATCACAATTACCTTGTACGTCCCAAAACACTGAATGTCTACGAGGTGTTAGTGTTTAAATAGAGTTCAGCTAGGTCTGTCGATATACGCGCTAATATTTGTCTTTTTATAGATATGCAACAACATAAAAGCTATTTAGGAAAACAGTTTTCTATGCATCAAACAATTTTCTGTCAAAAGTTTTATATGTTGGGATGAAAAATGTATTATCAGAGTTGCAATGTTATGATCAGCTCAGATAGAACGCAGAGCAATAAATTCACCAAAAAACAAATCTCTGAAAACGAAAACAATATAACATCAAGAAGCATTAAAAATGATCCCCAATTCGAATATAAACAAGAGGAAAATTATTAATAATAAAACTTACAGCACCACTAGTATTACAACCTCATCCCTCACAACCAGCAACACCACTGCCACCACCACCAACAACACCAACGGCACCGATACTACCACCGCTACCGCCAAAACCACCACCTCCAACACCAACACCATCAACACGCCACCAGCACGAGCACCACAAACACCTACACCACCACCGCCACTACCGCACCCACCACAACCGCCACAACCTCCAACGCCACCACCACCACTACCGCCACCACCAACACCATCACCACCACCAACGCCACCACCACCACCGCCAACACCACCACCACCACCACCACCACCGCCGCCACTACCGCCTCCAATAACAACAGCTATAATAAAAGTAATCATTTCTTTATTCACCATTAACAGTTCATAAAAAAACACATTAAGGAGGGTACAAGACAAAAGTATGCTGGGGTTACATAAAAAAACGAGCATTATCTAAACAACGATTTCTGTTTTGACAGCGATTAATTCCCTAAACACGGCAGTCTCCCTAGGGCTGCTCGTTGGGGGCAACACAAAACAACGATAGCCCTGACAACTATAGGCGCATGCTTGACTAAGCCTTCAATCTATAGGCGCATGCTTGACTAAGCCTGATCACCCGGAATATTATCACAACGTACTCCCACCCTTTAAATAAAATTAAAATAGAGCGCTTCCCATTCAACCCTCACCTTCATTTTGAAAGGAAATTTTAAAAGTGTGATGATGGCATAAACAAAGAGAAAATTATCTACCCACAGCCCTTTCTATCTGCTACAAAACACATACACAACCGCTTTAGCTACAGGCCACCAGATAAATAAACACTGCCTGCCGTTCCCGGTCAAAGAGGGCGCGGGATGACATTCACGATGTAATTATCCGATAGCCGGAGCCGTCGTACACATGACAGCTGATGTTCGACGTAAACCCATAGGACAGTAATATTCGCGCACTGGACAAGCACGTGCAGAACAATTCCGTTGCTCTGCGCGCATCTCGATCAAGCCTCACTGATGGCATACTCATAGAGTGTATCCAGAACCGGCAAGTCTTCCCGTTAGTACTGCAACGGCAGGGGTGTCTGAAAATTCTCCATGGACCCCTGCTTGATTCAGATAATAATGATAATAATGGTTTAGAATGTTGGCACAATGTCGGCAATTTTGGAATTGGTGGTACGTCGATTACGTCGACCCCCCAGTGTTCAACTTCTACTTATTGTATCGACTTCGAAACGATCAAAAGTTGACTCCAGCGGAAATGGAATACATAGCGTAAAACCGGATAAAAAATGCCACTTTGTGCGATATGCTAACGTTTTTGCCAGATCACTGTCTTACTACTACTACTACTACTACTACTACTACTACTACTACTACTACTACTACTACTACTGGTGATGTTACTACTACTTCTAATGGTGATGATGATGATGATGATGACGATGATGATGATGATGATGATGATGATGATGATGATGATGATGATGATTATGATGATGGTGACGATGATGGTGATGATGATGATGATGATGATGTTTTCTTTATTGGCCATATGGGCCGAACACAAAGCAAATAGGAACAATACAACACAAGGGACAAGTGGGGTATGATACAATATAGTGTAGAAATAAAATAGCAATAACAATTGAAAACACAATGAAACAATAGCATTCCCCAAAAGGGGGAGAGTTTCTTTAAGTGACAACCGAGGAACCCAACAGATCCTGGTTACCCCGATCACCAGGAGTACCTCAGCAGATGACTCTCTCCTTCTCAACTCTTCCGGTCTAAAAGCGATAATTCAGGGTAGGCCCATTCACACGGACCAACCTCGCCACATTTACCCACCTTTCAACAAAATTACCGTGGGACACTACTTCCCTCTCCTCCTTCACTTTCCTTTTCAAGTGGAAACTGAATAAGTCGATGAGGGTTGGTCGAAGAGGAAGGTATCTGACTTCAGTCCTTTCAATCTCGTCCACCACACTACCTCCTTCGCCTCATCCACCAGACAGAGAAAAGCTGCCATTCATTCCCGGCCAAAGGAAGGTGGCAGGGCGATCTTCACAATAGACTCGGATGATAACTAGGTTCACACTACACGTGCCAACAACCGTTCAATAAATCACCACAATTCAGCAATATCTGGACACTGGACGAGTGCATGCAACACGGTTTCGTACCTCTGCTCACATCCAGACAGGTCTATCTGACAACACTTCCGTGCCTGTAAAGCTTTCTCGAACCTCATCTAACGAACGGTGTCCACAACTGTTCACCATTAAGGAAACGCTGGAGATGGCGCAGCCTAAACGCGGGTCTACGCATCATTAACCACCGCATGACCAGTCATCCTCTCATCGGCTGTTGAAAGCAGATGGAACGCATGACGAGCGGAGCACGTCCCTTACACAGAAGGCGGAAGTGCAATCGCTCCAATTTGATCAACCACGAAGCAGGGCAAGGGTAAACGGTCAGACGATATTAGATGACAGAAGCGATGTTCACATTCGCCACCACCTCATACTCTTCAGGGACAGCTTCCTCTCTGCCAATTTCTGGGTGAGAATGGCCACCTAGCTCGTCACTTCCCCCGAGTACTTGTCCACCTGGATGTCTGGACCGAACCAGGCACCGAGCAATTTAACCGATCCTTCCGTCCAGCGGCCAACAACGCTGTTGGTTGGCATAGACCTGCCTCTCCAGGTGCCGAGCAGCAGGCCCACCAACATGTCCCGATTAATCGTTGCTCTTGTCACCGTTTAGTACTCTCTTAAATTAGTGCTGACCACCTCGATTTCCGAGCTGTCAGTTACTATCACGGTGCCACCGTCCGCATTAGCCGGCATGTGCCAGCACGTACTGAAGGGGCGATATTGGGCATCCTTGACGAATCGAACGAATGATGCTAAACAATATCGATAGGTGGCAGTTTACTTTGACCACCAAAAGCTTGTCGCTGTATATTGCGACGATCTAGCTTCTGAAAACTGCACCGAAACCGGCCATCGCGAGGACAGCCTCCAAGTATTGATGATCTGCCCTATCAAAAGCTTTTGATTGATCTAAATTTATCAAGGCCCCATCCATGCCAGGTTCTTTCCCTATACTCTCTACGATGTAGCACGTGAGGTGGAGGTTGCATAGATCACTGCGCATTACCGACCATCTTATCGACGACAAGCTCCAACCTCCTGGCTAACACCTTGGCCAACATCTTATAATCTGCGTTTAGCAAAGTTATGGGCCTAAAATTGTCTATTTCGTCCCCCTTGCTCGGGTCCCTCCTCAGTAGCACCACCACTCCACGACTCACAGCACTGGGTATTCTACCGTTCTGCTTCGAGTTGTTGCAGACGTCCGTCAAGTGATCACCGAACAAGTCTGGCATATAGAGATAAAACTTGAAAGGAAGATCATCCAACCCTGGAGACCTCTCTCTGGTGCAGCCTACCATCGCGCCTCGTATGTCTTCCGCTGTTCGGCATTTTGCGGAAATCCACGTCCCTGGACGAGAGGTACCGCATACTGCCGAGGTAAGAGGAGAAATCCACCCCCGTCCCGAAGCATCGCGTGTTCCATACAGATAGGTGAAGTGCCGCTGAAATTGCGTACACATCTGCCTGGATTCATGTAGCATGCCCCCGTCCCAGCCCGTCAAACACCGAAGAATTGTGGCTTTGTTGCTCCGTCGCAACCTCTGCAGCCCGGGCCCATCGAACGAATTTTGTCCCTTCTTGTCTTAGCGCACGCACCCTAATTTGCTTATGTCCACGTTGGCGCACTCGGGAAATCTAGTCGGTACCTGTCTTCCAGTTGGAAGCGATTGGGCAGGTTTCTGAGGCTTTTACTCCCCTCTCCTATCGGCTAGTCCCACCCTGTACAGGCGTTCGTCCAAGGTAGCGTTCCAATCGTCCACTAGAACTAAAAATCGAGACGTCTGAGGGAAACCCTCCCAACGTCTGAAGAAATCTGGCTGTCCTGCCCTGTTGGGACGTAGACAGCAACTAGTCTGAAAGCACCACCTTCGCTATTACTCACATCCAGGACCACCAACTTGCCCTCCGGGTCCAGGAAAACAATCAGTAGCTCGAGATCCAGGTCTTTCTGAAACAACACTGCTACCTCGCCTACCATTCCAAGCCGAATAAGAAATGTGTAGGTCTTAAAATCATCCAAGATAAGGGCTAGATCGCGTGTGTCTGAAATGCTGGTTTCATTGTCAGCCGTCATATCAATAGTTAGTAACCCTGTTTCCAGGATGTCCCACTATACCCACATTTATGCAACCTACTCTTAAACGTACCTTAATGACCGGATAGAGTTTGGAAAAGAAACAAAGGCTTCTACTTAACATCATGTTGCCGCTGGAGGTCGGGTGGTTCCACGACCCCAACTTCTTTAGGTTCTTCTGTGTCCCCCTTTAAAAGCCTACTCGTGGCTTTTACATTACGGGTAACCACGTCTTGTGGGAAGTTTTACATACTGATTTTTATATGCCTCGATAGGCATTCAAACCATCAACAATGTTTCTGGTGCATGAAAAGTACTGGTGTTGATGCTCACACGCTCTCTCTTGATGTCCCTCCTAAGTACTTTGAGGGTCATCAATTGTACGAATTTAAGAGTTTGTGTGGTTGGTTGTTGCTGTTGGGGGTACTTTCTTTTCCGGGGGCGTGTGTTGGTTGGTGCGGTTGTAGTAGTTTTAGTGGAGATGGATGCGATGGCAATGTATGTTTTGACACATGCGTTGCTGTAGGTGTTGGTGATGTTGCATGCGTGTCTGTGGCTGTTGTGGGTATGTTTTCTCTTTTTGGTGTGTGTGATGAAATAGAGCATGATGCCTTATTGTGCTGTTTTGTTGTTTCTGTTATTTTCTGATTCCGCCTCGTTTTCACTGTGTGTTGTAGATTATTTCGTGTCTAAGGAATCTGGGTGTGCGTCAATGGAAATATTTAGGTTTGGAGTAGACGGTGAGTGGAAGTGTTTGGGAGAACTACGTTAGGACAGCCCCTTGACGTTGTGTTTGTCCCTTTTTATTATTCTTTGTGCTGTTCAAGTGAGCTGTTGCTGGCGTTGTTGGTGTTGTTGTTGTTGATGGTGTTGCTGGAGTTGCTGTTGTTCTTGGAGTTGCTGTTGTTACTGGTCGTCGTGATCTGTCGGCATTTACTGATTTGCTATTCCTGTTGTTGTAAACGACGGTGTTGTCGGAGTTAGGGCAACTTTTGTTGCTGATTGTCGCTGGTTTGGTTGTTGAGGCTTTTGGGAATCTGGTGTTGGCATTAAGGGTGTTCCACGGTTACTTCTCTTCTGTTTAGAGCAGAAAGCTCTAATGTGGCCTGCCGTCCAACACAGGTAGCACCGTGGCCTTCTTTCCTCGAACATGGCATGTAGCTCTTCCCCTCCCGTAAGGCAAATGAGGTCTAGGATCTTATGGACCATATTTGGTTTACTGTGGAGTGGCACCTCCACACTCGTCCCAGATCAATTTTCGCGTCGAGTCCTTTTCACCCGCAGTAGACTGTTACTCCCTTCCACTACAATACACGTTAAAATCCAACAGAGATTTACATCTCGTAGAATCCCCGCTATCTTTATGTGTACGATCCTCTTTCCTAAATAGGATGGGTGAAGCACATATTTTCCACTCCGTCAGGGAACGACAAAGTGTTCGGCAGCCAGAGCTTCACACTAAAAGAGCTTCACCAGCAAATTGTTTTGCTCTAGAAACGTACTGAATGTCGGTCCTTAACTCTTTCAGCGCTCCTTCAAGATTTGCCTGACTGGCCACATCCGGCCCCTTTGTGCTCGTGGAGATACCTTTGCATTGGACTGTTTTTGTTTTGTGTATTTTAGCAATACCTCGTGGGGGATGGCAATGTCTGCCCGCGCTTTCTCAAGTCTGATTAGTTTAGCTGTCTCAGTCAGACAAATGCCTTTCTGAAGTAGGTTCATTTTACTAAGTTCCTTGCTGTTCGCAGCCGCTTCTGCAAATGTGTTGTTGTTATTGTTCTCGTTAATATTATTCTTTGTAGTGGTGTTGGTCGTGTTGGTGGTGTTGGTGGTGGTGGTTGTTGTGGTTGATACCGCTGCTAATTGCCGCCTTTGGCATCTTCCATTTGATTGCGGGGAATTCAACTTCATAATTTGAATTGTCCCCGAATATGCCGTTGTCATATGTTGCCTTTGTAAGAAGTTCACTGGACTCTGAATCTTCTATTTGTGGGTAGAAGGCGGAGGTCACTACCATGTCTTGCACCTCTTTATCTGTAGTGCATCTTATCTGCCCTTCCATGTCTTTCAACAAGGCTAGCCTCGGCATCTTTGTTTACAAATTATATTTTTTCAAGCAAATTAATTTTCTTTACGAATTTTAGACCCCAGAGGGGCACGAACAGCAAAAACAACCAAACCTATGCAAAGGTAGTGCTTTTAAAACAACGTTATGTAACAAAATAAAGAATAAAGAACTTCGGGAGACAACATAAATGACAAAATCACTTACAAATAGACAAATGCATGCATTTCTTACGTACAAATAATAATAATAATCCTTTCTATACTGGACACAAAGGCCTGACATTTTCGGGATGGGGATAATACATTCAATCGACCCCAGAACACAACTGGTACTTATTTTATCGACGCCGAAAGGATGAAAGGCAATGTCAACCCCGCCGGCATTTTAACTCAGAATGTAAAGTCAGAAGAAATGCCGCTAAGCATTCTTCCATGCGTACTAACGATTTTGCCAGCTCGGCGCCTTAATAATAATAATAATCCTTTCTATACTAGGCACGAAGGCCGGAAATTTGGGGGGAGGGGAGTAGTCGAT
The DNA here is from genome assembly GCA_027564515.1 of Octopus rubescens. Lineage (NCBI taxonomy): Eukaryota > Metazoa > Mollusca > Cephalopoda > Octopoda > Octopodidae > Octopus > Octopus rubescens. Next base: position 69,279,191 of record JAOPUL010007422.1, read on the forward strand.
TCAATCGACCCCAGTACTCAACTGGTCCTTATTTTATCGACCCCGAAAGGATGAAAGGCAAAGTCGACCCCGGCAGAATTTAAACTCAGAACGTAGAGACTTGCTGTCGCGTGTAGGACGTATCCGATTATCAGCCGAATCCATAGCGAAGATTTCCCCGCCGCCCTTCTTTGGCCGGGAGAGGCGGGCGATTTTTAGTTGCTGTCTAGTTACTGTGGCGAAAGAGATAGTGTGGTTGACCCGTTTGAAAGGGCTAGAGACAGACACGTTCCTCTTTGGCCAAGCCGTCATCGACTTCTTCAAGTACTACTTGAAGAGGAAAGTGAGAGTGGAGAGGGAGGTGTTGTCTTCTAGCAAGTTTGTCGAGAGATGGGTAAATGTTGGAAGAATGGCCAGTCTGAAAGGACCAATTCTGAGTATTCATCTATGAAGAATTGTAAGGGGAAGGGCTCTTGCCCTGTTGATCAGGCCCTGTGGCTTTTCTGTGGTTTTTTCCACGTGGACCTCCAAGCGCCTCCTCCTATTGAGAGTATATTTTGATTATATCTATATATTTTCATATTTTTGTGGAATTTTTAAACGGAAAAAAACTTTATATTGTATTGTATCATATTGTGTTGTCTTTTGTGTATTTGTATGTCATCCCTTGTGGCAAATAAAGAACAAATTATTATTATTATTATTATTGAGGTTCTGTGAAAAGCCGATAACGACCGCGGAAATACGGGAGGTGTTAGCGAAAAGGTTGGCGCTTGTCCTTAGTAGTCTGGTCGGTGAAGCACAAACGTGCGCAATCCCGAAAAGGTCTCTCCACAACAACCTCCACCTTATGCGTTACATCATAGAGAGGGCTGGGTCTAAAGCTGGCTTCGGTGGGGCTCTAATCAATTTGGATAAGAACTGGGGCGAGGTGACGAACAGGGTCGCCAGCCTTCCCACAAATGGGCTGAGAGGAAGCTTCCCTGAAAGGGCGGGCAGAGGAGGTGAATGCCTACATCGCCTCTGTTATCATTTATCGCCCGACAGTCGTGCCTTGCTCCGGTTACTGCTTGACCAGGTTGGAGCATCTCTTATTTTGTTTCTTGTGGAAAGGACTCGTTCCAATGATCAGAAGATCAGTCTGATGCCAACACCCGCTGAATGGTGGATTAGGCATGCCGTGGCTTCTAATGTGTAGACACGCGCTCATGTTGCGTCACCTGCAACGATTTCTAGACGAAGAGCGTGTGTGGGCTCCATTTGTCTTTCCGCAGCTAGTCTCCTTGACGGAGCTGCAGTCCTGGGTGAAGAAAAGACCGAGCCTGGGCGCCTGGCACTTAGAATGTCTTCAAGCACTCACAGCCTTCTACCAGTCGGGCAATGGGATCGGTGGTTGTTCCGCTTTAGAAATTTATGGAGGATTAGTGGCGTGAAAGTGCGACGATGTTCTCGGGGAGACGCTGGGCGTCGATGAAAATGAACTCACTAGTCTGTTCCGGAGGACTTTCCGATCGGGAACTATCATGGATAATTTCCAGATGTCCTTGGCCTGGCAGATCGACGAGACCGTTCTGCACACAATATTTCAGTGTCCGGGCATTGACGACTTGTGGGGTTATGTCGAACAGCTGCTTTCACGTGTGGGACGGATCCGTCGAACGGCTGAGTCCATAGTAATGATTGCTCCACCGCCCTCCTTTAAGCGGGCAGGTAAGGCATTTTTCCTTTGCCTGGTGGCTGTGGCGAAAGAGGTTGTCTGGTGGACGAGGTTGAAAGGCATGAGGACAGATACATTC
>JAOPUL010007422.1:69461210-69478039 GCA_027564515.1 Octopus rubescens
ATATTTATATAGACAATCTTTGTTTAACGAAATGCTATTTTCGTCAAAAAAATCTAGAAATCTTGCTGACAATTTAGACATTTCCCAGTTTAGGAAAAACCTCTAACAAAAAAACAACAAAACTCAGAACATATGAAATTATACCTCCCATAAAGATGTTTTTTTTTTTCTGTTACTTCCTTTAAAAAAATTTTACTGAGCAGAGGTCAGATGAAAACTTCCAATTTCCATTGAGATTCTTTTTCTTTGTAACCAATTCGCAATGTTGAATGCTTCAACACCCCTTCGCCATCTCACCATCATTTTGAATGTAGTATCACTTTCTTTACTTCTTCGCTTGGTTTATCTCCCATGGGAACTATTCTTATGGAACATCAACCAATCAGAAAACAAGCAAACAGGCGACCGCTCCATCCCTGCCTATTTCACTCACTGTCACTCAACCTGCCTCTAAACTAACCTATATAAAATAACTTGCTGCTCTATCATCGTTTATATCATATCATAAGTTTCTAGCAGCCCAAACAAACAAAAAAGCTTTGACAAAATGTATTGAAAAACAAACTGAAACTTCACAATTTCATGGAGTGACATAAAACAGACAGAAATAGAGACGACGCTCACTCACTCACTCTCTCACTCACTCACTCACTCTCTCACTCACTCACTCACTCACTCACTCACTCGCTCACTCACTCATTCACTCACTCGCTCACTCACTCGCTCGCTCGCTCACTCACTCACTCACTCACTCGCTCACTCAGTCACTCCCTCACTCCCTCACTCACTCGCTCACCACGACCCACTGTTATTTATTGTGTGAACCGAAGTTGCTGAATAGCAAGAATACTAATACGACTGCAATCGCAGCATACACCACCACCACCACCACCACCACCACCACCACCACCACCACCACCACAAACAACAGCAACAACAATAACAACAAAAAACAACAACTACAACAACTACACTAACAAACCACCTCTGCTAAAGCTGGCAGCTAAGTCTTTCTAAGGTAACAGTCATAACATCTTAGGAAAGGAAAAGACAACAATAATAAAAGCAACAAGAACAGCGCCAATGTAATGGCCTCATTCGAGCTGTGGGTGTTAACAGCTAAGACGCTCTAAGACGAAAGGCAAGTCGATCTCGGCGGAATTTGAACTCACGACGCAAAGACGAACGAAATGCAGCTAAGCATATTGCTCGGCGTGAAATTAAATGCAAAGCAAAAAGCGCACGAACAAATTGGCTGATAGGTGGGAGGAGAAAACACTGCATGGCAAATATGCAGCCCGTAGCAAGCAAGCTGATGCTGACCAGAATCACACTCATCAGTGGCTACGGAGCTCAAGGCTAAACGCAGAGAGCGAAAATTTCATCCTAGCTGTTCAAGGTCAAAGCTTATTAACCCGGAACTACCAAGCCAATGTGATGAAAAATGGAGCAGATCCAAACTACCGATTCTGCAATGATATGTATGAAACAGTGAACCAACTAACCTCTGGATGTAAAGTCTTTGCACTAGTGGAGTATAAATCAAGACATGATAAAGTTGGCCAATATCTACACTGGCTAATATGTCGTCATTGTAAAATCAAAACTGCCGACAAGTGGTACAATCACCACCCTGAAGCTGTAACTGAGGGAGAAAATGTAACGATTCTGTGGGACTTTCCAGTACATACTGACCGAACCATCAAAGCCAATACACCAGATATTGTTGTGAAAGACCAAAGCAATAAAGTGTGTTTATTGATCGACATGAGCATTCCATGTGGTCATAATAAATGGGCAAACGAATTTGGCAAGCTCAGAAAATATAAAGGTTTGCCCATTGAAATTGAGAAAATGTGGCATCTCAAGGCTGTTACAATACCAGTGATCGTAGGATCACTAGGAATGATTAAGAAAGGAACTGAGAATTATTTGAGAATGATCCCTTGCTTACCATCCCTGCAAAAAGTGCAAAAGATTATCTTAACTGGTACGTCACATATATTGAGAAGAGCATTTTTGATGTAAGAACTATTACTACCCATATATTTATATTCATTTTTGTTTTTCTCCCAAATTTTTTTCTTCTCCACATTTTAATGGCCTACCAATGTATACAATGAGTTTCTTTGCCCCAGGAGTCTGGATGACACTCAGCAAGAAATGGAAGCAAAATTGAAAGAAGAAAAACTCATAAACATAATAATAATAATCGTTTCTATACTAGGCACGAAGGCCCGAAATTTTGGGGGAGGGGAGTAGTCGATTACATCGACCCCAGTTCGTAACTGGTACTCACTTTATCGACCCCAGAAGGATGAAAGGCAAAGTCGACTCCAGCGGCATTTGTACTCAGGACGTAAAGTTGGAAAAATTGCCGCTAAGCATTTCTCCTGCCGCAGTAATGACTCTGCCAGCTCGCCACCTTAAATAATAATAATAATAATAATAATAATAATAACCGTTTCTAATTTAAACACATGGCCAACAGTAGGGAGACAGGGGGTTTAGTTGATGTCATCAACATTAGTATCTGACGGGTATACTATTTTATCGACTCCAAAAGGATGAAAGGTAAAAGTTGAGCTCAGCTGGATTTGAACTCAGAACATAAAGAGCCAGAACAAAAGCTGCAAGGCATTTTTCCAATGCTCTAATGATTCTGCCACTCCACCACCTTAAACAACAACAAGAATTTTCTAACAAAGATGGAAGGCTAGAGATTGGAAGGAGAGACAGTTGATTATATTGACCTCAGAACTTAACTGGTAGTTTATTTCATTAATTCCAGAAGGGTTATCATCATCAACATTTCAACAATTAACATCCGTTTTCCATGCTGGCATGGGTTGGACAGGAACTGGCAAGAACAGGGTCCACACTAGGTTCCATAGTCTGTTTTGGCTTGGTTTCTACAGCTGGGTGCCCTTCCTAACGCCATCCACTCCACAGTGTGTACTGGGTGCTTTTTTCATGACACCAGCACCAGTGTTTTGTAAGTGGCACCAGCACCAGTGCTTTTTACATGGCACCATCATCAGTGCTTTTTATGTGACACCAGCACCAGTGATTTTTATGTGGCACCAGTTCCGGTGCTTTTTATGTGGCACCAGCACCGGTGCTTTTTATGTGGCACCAGCACCAGTGCTTTTTACATAGCACCAGTGCTTTTTACATAGCACCAGCACCAGTGCTTTTTATGTGGTACCAGCACCAGTACTTTTTACGTGACACAAGCACCGGTGCTTTTTATGTGGCACCGGCACCAGTGCTTTTTACGTGGCACCAGCACTGGTGCTTTTTATGTGGCACCAGCACCAGTGCTTTTAATGTGGAACCAACTCCGGTGCTTTTTACATGGCACCAGCACCAATGTTTTTTAACTGGCACCAGCAACCTCACCAATGCTTTTTACATCATCATCATTATTTAACGTCCATGCTGGCGTGAGTTTGATAGTTTGACAGAATCAGACAGGTTCGAAGACTGCATGCTGTTCCACTGTCTGTTTGGCACAGTTTCTACAACCGGATGACTTTCATAATGCTGTGTGTACTGGGTGCTGTTTTATGCCACCAGTGCAAGTGAGGTTGCATTATGCTTGGAGAGAGAGAACAGGTTTCTTACTGTAGAGTGGCTACATTTTAGAAGAGGCATTGGAGGATTATCAGAACCGACAGGTCCAGGAACTACATCATGCTCCCCATACACAGTGTAAAGTGGTTAGCATTAAGAAGGACAACCCAGCCAAAGAAACCATGCCAAAACTGACATTGGAGTTTGATGCCAGCCTTGTGGCTCACTGAATCCTGTCAAACCATCCAACCCATGCCAGAATGGAAAATGGATGCTTGATGATGATGATGATGATAAGTCTCCAAAGGTTTGGTGCTCAGTATGTTGGCAGTGGCCAACAATGTCCAACCTGCATTGAGCAAACAATGGTAGAGATAGGTAAAAATTGATAATAGCAGTGGCATTAATGATGATGATGAACTTTAAAAAAAACCCAAATCAATAAACTGCTCAATTACCGTAGCAAAATAATATCTCCATGTAGATTTTGAACCAGAAAGTTCATCAGTAGCTGTCCATACATCACAATCAATTCCTCGAGTAACTCTCTGAAATATTTAAAGTAAAAATTAAGAAAAAAATTTCAATGTGGAGAAAACAAACAAAAAGCATTACACAAATCATTATGGTCACTCAACCTGTTAGAAATAGCAGCCAAATCATTTTCAAATCACACCATATTCTCTTAATAATAAAAAAGGAAAGAAAACATTTGATAATGCCGTTCGAAAGATACACCCCCCAAAAAAATAGTCAGGATGGTCATGGTAGGCTGGAATACCTTTTTGATCATGTGTTGGCTCAGTTAGGTTTGAAGATCTGACAACAGCAACAATGGTTTCAAATTTTGGCACAAGGTCAGCAACAATAATAATAATCTTTTCTATTATAAGCACAAGGCCTGAAATGTTGGGGAAGGGGGATAGTTGATAACATCAACCCCAATACTCAACTGGTACTTATTTTATCAACCATGAAAGGCAAAGTCAACCTCAGTTGAATTTGAACTTAGAACATAAAGACAGATGAAATGCTGCTAAGCATTTTGTCCGGTGTGCTAACAATTCTGCCATTGCCATCTTAAAAATAATAATGGTGATGATGATGATGATGATGATAATAACACTCTCCTATGGAAGAAGTTCAATGTATGGACCTTCACTGATGTAGCTAATCTGTAGATCAGAATATTGTGAAGACAGAGGATGAGAAAGTCGGGAAGTACCAAGACCTAGCATTGGAAGTGAAACGCATCCGTAGAGCCTCAAAAGTGAGTTTGGTACCTATTGTGATTGGTGCACTTGGGACCATCTCAAAGAAAGCAATATTCTGACATCAAAAGCTGCAAATACCAAACTTCATAGGAAGTACTCAGTTGGTAGCAATACTTGGAACAGTACATGTGTTTAGAAAAGTGTTGCATCTCTAAGCTGCAGAATGGAGCAGAGATGTGACATAGGTAACTCAGGAGAAGTTAGGATGATTATCATCATCATCATCATCATCATCATTTAACGTCCGTTTTTCCATGTGGTTTAACTGGAGTTGGTAGGCTAGGGGGGCTAACCATGCTCCAGTCAGGTTTGGCCTGGTTTCTACAGCTGGATGTCCTTCCTACCGCCAACCACATTTACAGTGTGTGCTGGGTGCTTTTAACGTGTCACCGGCACCAGGCTCTCGATGCTCGCTTCCCATACCATCCACATTTACAGTGTGTGCTGGTGGTAATGGTGTTGCATTCATGATCGCGAAATCATGGTTTCAATTCCCAGACTGAGTGGTGCATTGTGTTCTTCATTTCACTCGAATCCACTCAGCTGTAAATAGGTAATCCTGCATTGAACTAGCCTTCTGTTCAAGGGTAATGTTGGCTTGTCCACCTTGCCAGTGAGATGACATCATTTGAAAGCTAAAACAAAATGAGGAATCACATAGTGACCAGCTGTGTATAACAACAATATCCAACTGTATAGTCAATACAGTGATTCAGTGATATTTTACATTGTATATATCTTTTACTTGTTTCAGTCATTAGACTGCAGCCATGCTGGGGCACTACCTCAAAGAATTTTTGCAGAATGAATTGACCCCCGTACTTATTTTTTTAAGCCTGCTACTTATTCAATCAGTCTTTTTTGCTGAACCGCCAAGTTATAGAAACATAAACACACCATCACCGGCTGTCAAGCAGTGGGGGACAAACACAGACACGAAGACACACATAACAACAGGCTTCTTTCAGTTTCTGTTTACCAAATCCACTAACAAGGCTTTGGTCGGCCCGAGGCTATACTAGGATACACTTGCCCAAGGTGTCATGCAGTGAGACTGAACATGGAACCATGTGGTTGGGAAGCAAACTTCTTACCACACAGCCACATATATATATATATATATATATATATATGGGACGGCCACACCGGGAGTGCAGCTGCTTAAGAGGTGGCCGTAGCGAGAGGTAAATGGAAATGTCTCGCTGCTTGAGGCGGCAACACTGACAAAGTCTTGTTGCTTGAGGTGGCAACATCGACAATGTCTTGTTGCTGAGGCAGGCAGCGTCAACAAAGTCTTATTGCTTGAAGCGACAGTACAGGTCGGTATTTCGGAGGAGACGACGCCCCGAGCGTCGTGTAGGAGACATAATACGATTCTCAATCTGTCTCTGGTCGGTAGGAGGCGACGCCCCGAGCGTTGTGTACGAGACAAAATACGATTCTCAATTTGTCTCTGGTCGGCATTTCGGAGGAGGCGACGCCTCGAGCGTCGTGTACGAGACAAAATACGATTCTCAATTTGTCTCTGGTTGGTATGTCGGAGGAGCGACGCCCCAAGCATTGTGTACGAGACAAAATACGATTCTCAATTTGTCTCTGGTCGGTATGTCAGAGGAGGCGACGCACCGAGCGTCGAAATCTCGGTACCGGTGGCACGTTAACAGCACATGCTGTAAACATGGATGGTATGGGAAGCAAGCGTCGAGAGCCCGGTGCCGGTGACACGTTAAAAACACCCAGCGCACACTCTAAATGTGGTTGGCGGTAGGAAGGGCATCCAGCTGTAGAAACCAAGCCAAACCAGACAGTAGCATGGTGTTAGCCCCGGCTTGCCAGCTCCAGTCAAGCTGTCCAACCCATGCTTGCGTGGAAAACGGACGTTAAAGGATGATGATGATGATGATGATGATGATATATATGTGTGTGTAGTCAATGAATGAAACATGTAAATGTCCAATGAGATAACTTGTAAATATTCAATATTTTTCTTTATGTGATATTATTTGATTCCCGTAGACATAAAATCGTAGCACCGGCTATTTGCTCAGTCATTGTGCATTCCCAGTGTTTAAATAACTCGCTTAGATGAACTGAGATTATATTACCCAGGTTCATGTGTGTCTACGTACTGTATACATTCTGACATGCATTTCATTGTATAAACTGATAACTCCCCAGTAGATCACACTAAAGGTTTTGTTCCCTTTCCAACACATTATTTCTCAATGATAATGAATCCAAATAACCCATAAAGTTATTGCAGTAACTAGCTAGTAGGTTGCTGTGCACTCTTATTGATTAAATATCTAACATATCTTTTACTTTTTTTCAGCCACGGGACTGTGGACATACTGGGGCACCGCATTGAAAGGTTTAGTTGAACAACTCAACCCCAGTACTTATTTTTTAAGCCTGGTACTTATTTCATCATCACTTTTGCTGAACCACTAAGTTATGGGGATGTAAGCAAATCAACACTGACTCACTCTCTCTGTCTTTCTCTCTAGCTATATATATATATATATATACGAGGTGCATCCAACTATTTTTTTTTGCTAAAACTAATGCCACGTGGACAAAATCCTTTGGGTGGGAGATGATGCCACCCTTCTGGCGCATGCTTGAAAATTTTTGCACTGGGAGACCGCTTCAGTTCCCAGCTGTTATGCCTAGAGTAAAATTGTAGTGCACGCTCATTGGATTTTCATTTTTACTGAACGCATCAAGCAGAGATATTGCATCAAGTTTTACCAAAAGTTTGGTGATACTCAAGTTCAAAACATTCAGCAGACCTTTGGCGATGTTGCCATGGACAAAACTCAGATCAAGGAGTGCTACAACTGCTTCAAACATGACCACACTTCAGTGGAGAGTGAGGCACGCTCAGGCAAGCCATCCACAAGTCAATACAAGGAGCTGATTGAGAAGGTTCGGCAAAGAGTCATGGAAGATTGACGTGTAACAATCCAAGAAATTGCTCAGAAAGTGTGAACAAGCACAAGGTCAGTGCATACCATTTTAACAGAGGATGTGTGCATGTGGAGAGTATCAATGAAATACATCCCCAAGGTGTTAGTGGAATGGCAAAAGCAGTTCTACATAGAAATCACTCAGGACATACTGGACTGTGTGCAAACCACGACCCAGACTTCATGAAAACCATCATCACTGGTGATAAGACATGGGGTTTATGGTCTCTGCGCTCGATGTGTTCAGTCATCTTGTGTGAAAACAAAAATTCAACAAGCACACATTACACGTCTATATTCTAGGTGTAACAGCTGGAAACTGATGTGGCCTAGTGGTTTGAAAATGTTCATGCATGTGGCAGAAGAGTAGCATCACCTCCCACCCAAAAGATTTTGCCCAGGCAGTATTAATTTTAGCAGGAAAAAATAAAATCAGATACGTTTTGAACTCACCTCATATATATATCATCATCATCCTTTAACATCCGCTTTCCATGCAATATATATATATATATATAGACACACATGCACATATATATATATATATATATATATGTATATATATTGTATCATTATATAATACACACCCACCTATACACAGACATACATAAGTATGTATTAGGTCATTAAGAATGAAATGTCTGATTTTGATATGATAGTTTATTTTATCTTAAACAAGAAGCACTGCCATTTATCAAAGTATGCACCTAAACTATCAACACAGTTTTGCCATATTAACAGTAACTTGTTTATGCTGGCAGCGAAGAAGTCCGGCAGGTGAGAGTCGATGACTTCACGAAATGTTGTTTCCATAGCTTCTTGAGAATTGAATGTTTTTTCCTTGCAAGAAGTGGTCGAAGGCCTTGAAGAGATGATAGTTAGTTGGTGCAAGGTCTGGTGAATATGGTCGGTGACAGAATTTCCAAGTCCAGCTCCTGTAGTTTAAGTAGCATTGTTTGTGCGACATGTGGTCGAGCGTTGTCTTGCAAGAGGATTGACCTGTCTCTATTGACCAATCTCGGCTGTTTAATCGCAAGCTCCTTCATCATTTCGTCTAATTGGTTGCAGTATACATCTGCTGTAATCGATTAACCAGGTCTCATAAAACTGTAATGGATGATGCCAGAGCTGAACCACCAAACAGGCACCATTAGCTTCTTTTGATGAATATTCTGTTTTGGACTGTGTTTCGGCACTTCATCTTTATCCAACCATCATGCTGAATGCTTGCGATTGTTGAAAAGAATCTATTTTTCCTCACACGTAACAAAACAATGGAAAAATGATTTGCCTTTATGCCGTGACAGCCAAGAACAGCACATTTTGAGATGATTTTTTATCTGACACTCATTTAATTCATGCAGGACCCATCTATTCAGCTTCTTTACCTTGCCAATTTGTTTCAGATGGTCCAATATTTTTGGAATAGTAATGTCAAACCTTGCTGCTAATTCACATGTAGTTTGAGATGTATCTACTTCCACTACAGTTTTCAACTCATCATTATCCACCTTGGTCACAGGTCACCCAGGTGGTTTATTTCCAGGATTAAAGTCACCAAAATGGAACTTCTCAAACTATCGATGTTGTGTTCATTAGTCACATCCTCGCCAAACACCTAGTTGATGTTTTCAGCTGTCTGCAACGCATTGTTTCCACAACGGAACTCGTGTTCAAAATCAACACAAATTTTTGACATGTCCATGGGTTCATAAAAATTGATCTGAAACAGAAAATTCAAAAGACAATCAGAAACCAAAAATTGTGTTTGAAAAAATGATGATGATGTACCTACACAATAAAATAAAACCAAGAATTGTCGAGGTGGAATGTTAGAGATAGCGACTTTCAAACTCAGTGCTTATGGAAATTGAACATTTCATACTTAATAAACTAATAGAGCATTAATAAATATGACAAAGGTGTGTGCTGGCAGAGTTGTTACCACCTCAGGTAAAATGCTTAGCAACATTTCTGACACATCAATTACTTCATCTCTTCATCTCTCTAATGATTCTGCCACTCCATAGAGCTTCCACTATCATTAGTACAGATTCATTGTTAAAGATTGGCTCTTTGGAGTTTTCTTTTGCCATATTCTTGAAATAATGTCTGTTAGTTTCAATTGGGTTATTTGTTGAGTGAAGTCAGACCACACTGTGTAGAAATATATAAAAGAACACAGGGTGTTTATCTTATATATCAGCATATGGAGAAGAGAATGCAAATGAGAGGTAACAAACAACTTATTGAAGCATTTGACAGAGAGAAAAATAAAGTAAAGGAAAGAGACCACACAAAACGCATCAATAAAAAACTATAATTTATTTCTTTTTCATATAACATGAGTATCCAGAAAGAGACTTTGAGATATATATATATGTATGTGTGTGTGTGTGTGTGTGCGTGTGTTTAAAATATATATAAATATATATATATGTAAAATATATATAACAATATATATATATATATGTATATCAATATATATATATATATCAATATATATATATATGTATATATGTATATATATATATATATTAATGTTTGTTTTTATGTTCAGGTATAATGAAAACAATTTTACATTAATCTGATGGGTTACTCTATACTTTTGTAGAGTACAAATATATTACTCCTAAACTAGAATGTTGTTGACAGTGACTTCGCAGTCACTGTCAACAACATTTTTGTTTAAGAATAATAAATATATATATAGGTAATGTATATATATATAGACCAATTCACAGAGACTCATACATACATATGTATGTAAAACTACAGCACTAACATACACATATGAATTGTATTGACCTACACACATGTATAGATCTATACACAGACATATATATATTGTCCACAATTAATATCATGGCAATAAAGAAACAAAGAGAACAAAGCTGCCATGACTATATATGTGTAATAAACATCATGGCTTGGTGACCCTTGCTTGATGTTATGGGTTACACTGAGATGCTGCTTGTAACATCGCTTTGATAGCTCGTGCTCGCATGCCAAGTTCCAAAATTTCCATTTCTGTTTGTACAATTACATTTTGTGATGCTTGTGTGTCTGGTGGCATCGATTTCTGGACAGTAGATGCAGTTTTTGCAGTTGTAAAGGTCTGTCCAATTTTTACTGTTGGTGCTGCTGCTGCTGTCGCATGGAGTTGGTGGTGGGATGCATGTGAAGTGGGCTTAATTTTGTAGTTGCAGATGCAATAAGTCTGTCTGCAATTGTGGCAGAAATTTGTGCTGACACCACGGAGGTTAAGTGCTGATGCAGCGGTGTCATTTCTACTAAAGTACGGTGTCCTGGTCATTATGAATGCTTCATTGGTTTTGACATGATGTTGAGAAATATTTAGTTGTTTGGTGGACAAAGCCTGTTGATATGCTAACAGCTGTGGTGAGACATGTGCACGAACTGGATGTGTCCGGTAATGAAGAGCCCCTGATCCACCAGGAGGCCAGTTTGGATTGGTATAGATATGTTGTCTGCTCAGTAGTTTCTGATCTGAAGGGATATGACTGCCTGAGTAGCTCGCAGAAGGTACTATGTTTGAGTGGTAACTATCTTTGGTAATACTCTGAAAAATACAATACAAAGAAACATTAACCACATAATGGAATACATTCTGGATATATGTTTCAGAGGTGGGGGGTGGAACAATCTGCTATTTTACATATTTCATTGACCAAACAACTGAAAACTCTGTTAACCAGTCTGACATTCTATAACAGAGTCTTTAGCTAGTATAGGAAGAAGCAAAATAATATACTTCCTATGCTAAGGGAAAAAGAAAAGATTTACTGAGCTTTAAAATAATATAAACTTTATTGAATTATAATTTAATTACAAGGAAACAAAGAGACAGAAAAAGCAAAAAATAGGGCAGAAATTAAGCAGCAGAAGAGGGAGGGGGCTCAACGGACCACACACCCCAAGACAAATGATATGCTCAGCCACGCCCTGCGGTCATGATCACGATGGTGTTGCCGCAGAGAATGATCAACAACACTCACTGCAGCCTCCAGTCTACTTTGTGGGTCTCATTTCTCAGATGGGCCGCCATTATCCTGACTTTGCGGAATAAATCAGTAGTAAGGGGTCCAAGAAGACCTGAAGTCTCAAAAGCGACTGGCACAAACTGATAGTGGTTGATTAGACCCCTGTATATATTTATTTTTCTCTCTTCTGTGTTGCGGGCAGTGATACCCAGGTTTGCAGCCGATGGAGCAAGGCTGGAGCCAGAGAATGTGTTGTACATCGCATCCCAAACTAGGGATCTACCTCCCTCAAATGGGAAGAGGGTTATTCCATTGGGGCGCTTACTGTCCCTGCGGTCGAAACCTACTGGCTCCAGTTGAGACGGGAAGCCAGCCGCATCTAGACCCCTTTTATTTATGTCATTCAGAGCACTGTGTTAGGGGAATCAGTTCACACTATGGCTGCAGGATAATGGATATAGGCCGAAATCATCGACTACTGCTCCACAAAGGCATTTGTGCACCTCACATATGCGGAAACTGAGGCGTTGGACCACTCTGATATGAGTGCACTCATCATCTAGAAGGGTACCAGTAGATGAGGAGGGCACTGAATTGCGCCATGCGCTGCTGTTTGGTTGCAAAATAGAATGGAGGCAGGTGAGCAGTGCTGGCCTAATGATCTCTCAATCTGCCCGAAGGCAGACTTACATCCGACGTCATACTAGTTATGTTCAACATCTGTATACTGAAAGATGGCAAGGCCTTAGCGGTCTACTCAGCTAGGGCTAACTCCAGTTCCTGTGCTATATCTGATTTGGCTATCCGGTGGAGTATCTTGCCAATGAGGGTGCGGCTGGTGGAGACAGTGGAAAGATAGATCTGTACAGATTTTAGAGATGTATGTATGTAGTTGATAATGGAGATTACGGTTATAGTACTTGTGATCAAGTGGGTGAATATATAAACACACATAAACATGAATGTGTTTGAGTGTGTGTGTGTATATATATATATATATATATATATAACCTGGAAACATGGGGTTGGGAAGCAAACTTCTTACCATACAACCACACCTGCACCTATAAAATGTATGTATATTTCAAAACTGTTGTTATATTGCCCATATGCTGGACCAAAACTAATGTGTTTCTATATGTATTTAACTTTAATATATACTTATCTCTTTTGACATCCAACTACATGTGAACAGCAAGACTGAGTCTATAATACAAAACCTGTACGTATTTGATTTGAAAACTTTCATCATAACTTTAAGCACAAGGGTCAGCTGGAAAGTTCAAAGGCTGACCAAGATACTATCACGGAATGTGACCAAATGAGGTTTATTTTTCAACATAGACCTCCTTGTAATCTACACACTTCTTACATTGGTGTTGCAGTGCTTGGATCCTATTGGTGAAGAGGCTTTCATCATGTTGGTCAAGAAACTCACCCAACAGCATTGATGGTGTGGCCCTTTTCAAGATAGTCAATAAACACAATGCCTTTCACATCCCAAAAGAACGAGGCCATCACCTTCCCTGCAGATGAAATGACTTTAGCCTTCTTTGAAGCTGATGAGGAAGGGTGTTTCCACTGCATGGATTGTCTCTTTGTCTCTGGCTCAAAGTGATGTACCCAACACTCATCCTGGGTTAGGAAATGCTCAAGGAAACCAGCTGAATCTGCTTCAAACAATGTCAGATTTTCTCATGATGTGATCAGCCTGGTGTTCTTTTGATCAGATGTCAGAGTACATGGCACCTACCAAGCAGAAACCTTCCTCATGCCAAGTTCATTGAGCAGAATATTCTCAACTCTCCCATAGGATATGCTAATGGTATTGGTGGCTATTTGATTTATAATCAATCACCTGTCATCCACCACCATGTGGTGAACACGATCAATGTTTTCCTTGGTGGAGGCAGTTGCAGGACCATCTTCAAGACTTTCCCTTCTCCTCCCACTTTTGCTCTGTTGATAAAGCTGGAGCTTCATCCCCTAATGTAGCATCTATGTCAGTATGAATGTCATTGGGGGCTAAACCCTTTTACTACAGGCACTTGATAACAGCACGATGTCAAACTTTGTCCAATTTCAAGAGACGTTGCTACTAGTTACTTTTGAAGTCTTCTTTGAACAGTTTGATGTCAGTTTACCCAGAAAGAAAGAATGCAGTTATTAATAAAGAGAGTTGAATTAAATGCATGCAAGATTCCATAGCTCTGGTATTACTCCTTCATTGTCAGCCTATGAACTTTTCAGCCCACCCTTGTAAGACCATTTTTGTTATGTTCCATGTGCAAAGTTAATAATGGTTTCAAATTTTAGCATCGACCTCAGTACTTGACTGGTACTTATTTTATTAACCCTGAAAGGATGAAAAGCGAAGTTGACCTTTGAAGAATTTGAGCTCAGAATGTAAAAAATGGACGAAAAGCTGCTAAGCATTTCGTTCTGTGTGCTAATGGTTCTACCAGCTCCCCCCTTACACAAAATTAATAATGTAAATATTTGTTATTTTACTAAGTTCTCTCAAACTTTTGATTATTTTGAAAAATCAATTAAAATACATAAGCAGAGCTTTTAATTAGTAATGTTATCAGGAAATAATTAAGGTTAGCTGCACAGTGTACTAAGACAGACTAACAGTTAAGGCGAGACAGACTATTTAGCTTCAATTGAGTAGCAACACAGAATGTAAGAAACATGGTGTAGAAACATAGAATGTGTGTGTGTGTGTGTGTGTGTGTGTGTGTGTGTGTGTCTGAGAGAGAGAGAGAGAGAGAAGCGGTTAGCTTTGGGGTGAGAGGCAAGAGTGGAGCAGTGATGTGGAATTAGAGAGAGAAATAAAAGGACAGATAAAGAGAAAAGTAGAGACAAAGTGAGAGATAGACAGATAGACAGACAGAGAGAGAGAGAGAGAGAGAGAGAGAGAGAGAGACAGAGAGAGGTAGGATAGATTGAGAAATAATCAGAAGAAATAATTGGAAGATTAAAGAATGAATTTTAAGTGACAGCAGGTGTGTGTGTGTGCCGTAAGCAGTGGCCATCACTTACAGAATGAAAGGGTGAATCAAAGAATTAAGTGTTCTAAATGGAACTTATGCTGTATTTCTCTATGCAGTTCATTTAATTCAGCTGAATTGTCTGATTCTATCACTAAACGTCTTCTTTATCTTTTAGAGGTGTTTCGGGTTGGGGATGCTAATAGGGTGGGGGGACGGGGAGATGGAGGTGTGGAGCGGGTATTCTTGATTCTTTAAAACAATTCTTAACATCTTTAGTTTTTAAGTTTTCCTTTCTTTCTTTTAATGATCTGAAGAAACAATGAGGTGAGGAGTGAACAGACGAAGGTAAAAGATGAGAAATACCAAACATTGCAAAAAAAAAGTAAACAAAGAAAAACATTTTTTAAAAAAAGAGAAAAAAAAAAAATTAAATGAAAGAAATAACAATGATGTCCCAAAGAATGCAAGAACTTGTTAAACAAATAATTTATATAATTAATTTAAAAAAACAACAACTTCATAACAACATTTAAATAGTAAACCAAAAACTTTTCATAATTAATGCCATTGTGTTGCAGGGTCGGAAATGACAGCAGAAACTTCCTGCAATTATTCCAAGTTAAAGGATTGGCAGCAATGTAGCTGAGAAAGGAAACGAGGCATATTATTTGCCAAGACTTTATAGCTGAGTAGTGGTGGGGGTAATGGAGATCAGGGTAGATGTTTTACTTCAATGAAACCTCCTCATCCACCGATCAGTCATCGTAACCTGAGGGAATGGAACTGCCATATTTCGTTGCTTTCTTTCACACCAATTCCCACCCGAGCGGAGCTCACAAGAATGGTTTGCCAGCAGAGAATGGGTAATACAAACAAGGATTATTTTATTTCAAGTTAGCTGATTAAGTGAATTTGATTAGTTTAAGAAGGTATTATTACAGTATGTTGTAGGTGGCGAGCTGGCAGAATCGTTAGCACGCCGGGAAAAATGCATAGTGGCAATTTTTCCGACTTTATGTTCTGAGTTCAAATGCCGCAAGGGTCGACTTTGCTTTTCATCCTTCCGGGTTCGATAAAGTGAGTACCAGTTACGAACTGGGATCGATAAAATCAACTACTCTCCTCCACCAAAATTTCAGGCCTTCGTGCCCAGTATAGAAAAGATTATTACAGCATGTTGTTTTAGTGGGGTGGGTGGGGGTGGGGGCTAGCCACCCCAAAAACACAATATCTTTTACAGCCGAGTTCAATGAAATATCAACAAGGTAAAAAAGGTCTGCTAGTTTAACCATATATATATATGTACAGACATACATACAAGTGTTCAAGTGTGTGTGTGTGTGTGAGGGGATGTGGCTTAGTGGTTAGGGTGTTGCACTCATGATGGTAAGAGTGTGGTTTCAATCCCTGGACCAGGCAATGCATTGCATTCTTGAGCAAAACACTTCATTTCGCATTGCTCCAGCCCCCAAAATGAGTAATTCTGCAACGGACCAACATCCCATCCAGTGGGGAGGGGGGGAATATATACACCACAGAATCTAAGAAAAAGACCTTATGAGCTTATGGCTTGTGAAGGACTTTTTTGATCTTTTATATAAAGACCCCCCCCCCAAGGTGTCACGCAGTGGGACTGAACCCGGAACCATGTGGTTGGGAAGCAACCTTCACGTAACAGAAATGAATGTAATTTTGATGTCTTTCTCTGCGACATTAATTGTGTAATTTAAGATTTCAAATTCGACATAAAAGCTGTCTACTGTCTTGGCAGAGCGGAGCATAATATTTAATGTACAGTTATTACATTTTATAGCCATTAAAAATACATAACAAAAAACTTGCTTGGTTTTCCGTTGCAAGGGACATAACCATTAAAAAAGGGAGGCTACTCTACTAGATTTGTTTTTTGTTGTTTTTTTCACTAACATTTAAAGTTTCTCATACATACATACATACATACATACATACATACATACATACATACATACATACATACATACATACATACAT
>JAOPUL010007422.1:69927814-69943365 GCA_027564515.1 Octopus rubescens
TGTGTGTGTGTGTGTGTGTGTGTGTGTGTGTGTGTGTGTGTGTGTGTGTGTGTGTGTGTGTGTGTGTATGTACAGGAGAAATTACTATAAATGCATGTTTATATCATTTGCTCCACGATTGTAGTTGTTTGTAACTCTGCATCGGATGTTCCAAGAGCAATTGGATTCTTAACCTCAACGGATCATCACTTTACTGTATTATGATACATACATACACGCGCGCGCGTATGTGTGTTTGATACATTGAAAGCGTTTTCAGATATAGCACTGGACTGGTACTTTGTTTTTATCAACTCTGGAGAGTGATGATACAATGAAGGAAAATTGTTGTATACAGTGCTCAGGTGCACTGAAAGTTAAAACTGACTTCAGCGAGATTTAAACACCCTGCAAGGAAGATAAACGAATGATCATGTCAAACTGTACAAGTTGTTATGTGTAAGCAATGTCATTGAAACAGATTTGCGTTCCTTGGTTGCTATGAAACACGAATCGCTCAACAAATTGAAAGTGACAATGGCATCAATAGTAAAACAACAACAAAAACATATGAAAAAGTTTGCAACGGCAATAATGCTTTAGCAATATAAACTTTAGTATTCTCGTCAGTCATTGAGAACATGTAAAGGTCAAGGACACCGTCCCCTCTTCCTTTCTTTCTTTCTCCTCCTTCTCTTCCTGCTTCTCCCCCCTCTCTCCTTCTCCTCCTCTTTCTCATTATCCTACTCCACCGATGAATTTATAAATTATATGAATAAAGGACTGTACTCCTTTGTCACGTGACCTGATTAGGGATTGTGTGTTTAAAAGGAAAATAATTTACATTGTGGTAGTTTCTTAACAAACATTTTAAAACACCCATGCATTGATATAGTGAAGACCGTATGGACTAGTGTCTAAAGGTATCTGACTCATGATCATAAATTCATGGGTTCAGATCCTGAATAGGGGAAGCCGTGTAAACTAGTGGTTAGGCTGATACACTCAAGATCGTAATTGTGTTTCCGATTCCCGGACTTGCGGTGCATTCTGTTTTTGGGCAAACTACTTCAATCCCTTTGCCCCAGTCTACTCAGCTGTAAGTGGGTATCCCTGCAACGGACCGACGTCCCGTTCAAAGGGAATGTTGCGATCCCGGCTATTTACATGACACAGAAACCGGGTAACCAACACTATGAGGCCCAGGACTCGAGACTTATTTACTTCAAATCCTGAACTAGACACCGCGGTTTGTCCTTGTACACGGCGCTTCATTTCACGTTTGCACAGATTGCTCCGCTGTAATGACCCGGGTGCTGGTGGAGCGCTCTTCTCTCTCTCTCCCCCCCTTCCGCCTTTCTCTCTCTCTCTATCTCTCTCTCTCTCTCTCTCTCTCCCCTTCCGCCTCTCTCTCCCCAGCCGTCATATCCCAGATGCTCTGCTGGCTCAAGGTTGAGAGGATCAAGAGAGATTCTACGTCTTGGCGCTACTACAAAGTTACCCCGTTACCCCAAAACAATTTATGAAGGCAATGTCCATGCCACTAAGTGACTGTTGGTTGTACTTAATCATTACACTTCATTAGTAAATTAGTTGCTAGCATACTTGATATACTAATCCAAGTAATTTCAATTTATTAGTGATGAGAACAATGACTTTCTATATCTTTTATCTTTAACTTGATTCAATCAGTGGGGTGCGGCCATGCTGAGGCACCACCATGAAGGGATTTAAGCAAACACATCGATCCCAGTACTTGTTCTATTTGCTTCTTTTTCCCAAAGCGCTATGTTATGGAGACGTAAACAAACTAGCATCGGTTGTCAAGTGGTGTCCATTCAGTTGTAAATGAGTTCCATCACTAACTGGAAGGCTAACCCTGCGGCGGACCGGCATCCCGTTCAAGAGGTGTGGGGACGATGTTTTAATGCCAGTCACTTATACGCCATCGAAACCGGATTTAGCTCCAGGGTTCATAACAGACCTAAGTGAATCACAGGATAGATTTAAAATGGAATGGAATAAGGTGGCTTGCTGTTGGATAAAGTGTATGTGCTGATGTCAACATTCATAATCTGGCAAATTCACTCTTCCGGCACTCCGCAGGTCCCGAAGATACCGGTTTAATGGAGGTCGACTGTAAGACCAACAATACGAAAGTACGAGCCTTTCAATACCGTGCTGACTCCTTGACTAAACAACACCATAATGAATTAACTTTATCATAACTACTACTACTACTACTACTACTACTACTACTACTACTACTACTACTACTACTACTACTACTACTACTACTACTACTAATTAACTACATCATCATGAACACCTGGACATTACTGACTCGCGTCCTTGGACTCATAGAGCCGGTTTACACGATTTACCCGGTTTCCATGGTGTATACGTTATCGAGATCACAACATTCCCTCTGAATCGGACGTCAGCTAGTCGCAGAGTTATTCATTTGCAGCTAAGTGGACTGGAGCAACGTGAAATGAAGTGTTTTGCTTAAGAACACACAGCACCGCCTAATCCGGGAACCGAAACTATGATCTTGCGATAGTGAGTGCAACATTCTAACTACTAGGCTACGCGCCTAGTCGTTAGGGTGTTGCACAATGGCAGTACTATTATATGACTACGACAGTATCTTTATATCCATAACATAGTCAACCCATACATTGTGGGTAGAATCAGGTAGGTGGAAACTAAGCGGATTCTCGACAGATGGAGTGTCCCTGTGATGCAAAGACACGGCCTTGTCATACAGTACGTCACGTTGAGTCGTCTTGAGCATTAGGCTTAGACTACACGTGTCTTTGGAATAATCAGCCAGCTTCACGTTTATTCAACGAGTAAATAGCTAGTTCAGTAGATCGAACAAGTGAGTGCTCATCTTCGTAATCGATGGAAGACCCATCATATCGGTAAGTGTATCAACACCCACCGCTACTAATAAGAAGAAAATTCTCACTCAACAATGGAGCTTCTAAGTTAAGCCCTATATCTTATGAAAGGGAAAGAGGTGTGACGATCTTTTCAAATGTTTTAGTAACAAGTAGAGCGAAAGGACTTCAAGGTTGAATTGAAATACCGTCACGGACTTTTGGTTTGCTGAAAGCTGCCCTGCTATATTATTAGTGCTTGCATAATTTACCGCTCTGCCCGATATGGCCTGAATGTAGCATGTAAGAGATAACATTATTACTATAAAGAAACACCCAAGTATCCATCCTACCTAGTAATGAACAAGATGCTACTGAAACTTTCAAGACTCGCTACAATTATTGAACCTCGCAATAACTGTTGATCTAAGAGTCATAACATAATGATGAATTAAAAGTCCTTACATACTAATGATCGATGAGTCAAAAACATACTAATGACCTAAGAGTCATAACAATAATGATCTAAGAGTCATACAAAATGATCTAAGAGTTATAACATAATGAGGACTTAAGAGTCATAAAACGGGAACTGTATCTTTAGGGTTGGGCTCCCTCTTAAGGGTCAGAAAATACTGCTGACTCTGTAGGGCTCAAATGAGACCCAACGTGGAGTGCAAATCCCTCATTTGAGACCGTATTGCTGCCACACATAGAGTCTTCCAAATCCACAACCATAAAACGGTGCCAGGTGGGTTAGCATGGAACCGCTCGATTTACGGACGTGATGTCCTTCTTTATAGCTATTTCTACAGGTATTCCAGTGGGCCTTGCTCTTCAGAGGTGACTGATCTTGTGCCTTCTCTATTCAAAGCACATGATTCATTCCACTCGTCTCCTATATTGTGTTTACATTCTTACTAAACCCATCCCTCGCCCGAGGTGTTGGCAGAAACAACAACAAAAAAAATAACAGTACATAATAAAAGTATCTCTACAAGTACAAATCAGCCGGAGATGGCTAGTCAGGCAGATGTGAAAGGAGCTCTGAAAGATATAATGCCCGACATTCAGCATGTGTCGAGAGCAACAGAGTTTGCTGGCATTGCAAAGCTTTTTAAGTCTGAAGCTCTGGCCGCCAAACATTTTGTGGTTCTCTGTCAGAGTGAAAAATATGTGCTCCACCCATCTTATTTAGGAAGGAGGATGGTGCGCATAAAGATCGCAAGAATTCCACCGGAAGTAAATCTATGGTGGATTTTTGTCTACATTGTTTTGGAAGGGAGTAGTAGCTTCCTGGAGGTGAAGAGGACCCGTTATGAAAATTAATCTGGAACCAGTGTGGAGGTGCTACTCCACACTAAACCAAACGTGATCCACAAGATCCCAGATCTCTTTCGCCTTACAGGTGGGGAAGAGATACACATCACAGTTGAGGGTAGAAGGCCATGGTGCCACCTGTGTGGGGAGACAGGCCATTTGAGAGCTTTCAGCCCCCAACAGAAGACAGGGAACCTTGGAACTCCTCTTACTGCCAACTCCAAGTCCCCAAACGCCTCAACAACCAAACCAGCGACGATCAGCTCCAACACCGGCAACAATGGTTTCATCAAAAACAGGAACAGCAAAACCAGTAATTGCTGAAAGATCACCATCACCAGCAACAGAAACTCCAGCAGCAACAGCAACACCAGCCACAGCGGCAACACCAACAAGAACAGCAATACCAGCACAACAACAACACCAACAACGCCAGCAACAGATACAATACCACCGCTCCCTTCAACAGCAGAAGGAATAATAAAAACGGACACACACCCCACCCAGGAGCTTTCCCAACGAAGCTTTTCCACACCCTCCCTCTCTCCGTCGAATCCAAACCCAAATAATTCCATCGACGCACACCCCGATTCCACAGACACGGATTCATCTGCAACACGCAGTGAAAATGAGGAGGAACCCCTAAAACCAAAAACAAAAAGGAATCACAATAAAGCATCTTGCCTCACATCAGCACACGAACACGCCAAAAAACATAGAAAACACACCCACAAAATCCACAGACGCACCTACAGCATCACCAACCCCTCCAGCATCGCATTTGTCTTCACCATACACTGCCATCACAACCAGCTCCACCAACACTACCACAACTGCAACAATCTTCGAAAAGAAAGTACTCCCAACAGCAGCAACCAACCATACAAACACCAAACGTCGTGCAAGTGAGGAGGGTCAACAAACAACTGATGGCCCTCATAGCACGAAGGAAGGACGTCGAAGGAGAGGGTGTGAGCTTCAGCACCAGCACCTTTCATGTACCAGAAACATTGTTGATGATGATGATGATGATGCGAATGCCTATAGAGACATATAAAGACATTAGAGAGAGCTTCCCTCACCACGTAGGAACCTTAATGCAAAAGCCACGGATGGGTTTTTAAAGGGGTTCCCAGAGGAACTCAACGACGTTACGGTCGTGGAACCGCCTGACCACCATCGGCACCCGGAGGGTTTGTAGACGCCCAATTGTATCTTCTCCAAATTCTGTCCGGTCATCATGGCGCGTTTAAGAGTAGGATGTATACAAGTTCGTGGCCTTGGGTCGCCATGAAGCAGGTTCGCTTGCTCAATGACTTTATGTCACTAACTATGGATGTCCCGGCCGTCAGTGACACCAGGATCTCCGACAGACACGATCTAGCCCTGGAATGGGAGGTGGGGTAGCATTGCTGTTTAGGAATGGCTTGGATCACGAGGCACGGATGATCTTTCTGGACCCGGAAGGTATGTTTGTGTCCTGGTTGTTAGAAATAGTGAATGAGGTGCTGTCAGACTAGTCGTTGTGTACACCATAACTGGGGTGGGGCAGCCAGATTTCTTCATAGGTTTGGAAGTTTTCCTTTAGACGTCTTGCTCTTTAGTTCTAGTGGGCGATCGGAACGCTATCTTCGACACACGCCTGGATAGGTTGGGAATATCCGATAGGAGAGGGGCGTTTAAAGGCCTCACAAACCTGCTTAGCCGCATCCAACTGGCGGACAGGTACCGACTGGATATCCCGAATGCATCAATGTAGACATGGGAAAACAGCACCGGGTCTTCCAGCCGTCCGCTGAGCCCGGATGGCAGAGGTGCGACGTGGCAGCAAAGCCACAATTCGGTCTTTGGTGGGTCGGGCCGGGCGCATGCTACACGAATCCATGCAGATGTGTAGGGAATTTCAGCGGAAATTCACCAAACTGTACGGAGTGCGCGGTGGGTCGTGGACGGGGGTGGATTTCAACTCCTACCTGGGCAGTATGCCGTGCTTCTCGGCCAGAGATATGAAGTTCTGCGGAATGCCTATAACAGCGCTGAAGAGATACGGGATGCGATGACAGGCTGCACAAGGGAGAATTATCCGGGATGATGCTCTGCCTTTCGAGCTTTATCTCCATACGCCAGACTTGTTCGGTGATCTCTTGGTGGATATCTATCATAACTGGCAGTAGAACGGGAGAATACCCAGTGCTATCAACAGCCTCTGAGTGGATATCTAGGCATACCGTGGCTATGATATGCAGAGATGCGCCATCTCCAGCGTTTTCCTAACGGTGAACAGGTGTGGCCACCGTTTGTCAGACAGGATTTTCTGCAGCTCGTCTCATTGACGGAGCAACAGTTCTGGATCAAGCGTAGGCCGAGAAAGGGCGCTTGGCACCTGGATTGTCGGCAAGCGCTCATTGATGTCTACCAGTCGGGCAATGTTGTCGGTGGAAGTTCCAGAATAGGGTTCTATAGGAGATTAGTGGCGGTCAAGAACGATGACGTTCTCTGGAAAACTCTGAGCGTCGAGAGGGATCAATTAGCTGGTCTATTCCGGACGACTTTCGGGTCGTGGCCTATGGATAATTTCCAGAAACCCCCGACCTGGCAGTGCTTCCGGGGAGCACTGCCGGTTCGAGAAAGCTTTACAGACGGACCTACCCGAGAGGTGCGCAGGGCGACGACACCATTCTGCATGCACTCGTCCAGTGTCCGAGCATTGCTGACATGTGGAGCTTTGTCGAACTACTGTTGACACGTGTATGACGGATTCGATGATCAGCCGAGTCCATCCTGAAGGTCGCCCCGCCTCCTTCTTTTGGCCGGGAAGGGAAGGGAGTTTTCCTCTGTCTGGTGGCTATGGAGAAGGAGGTAGTGTGGTGGACGAGGTTGAAAGGACTGAAGACAGATACCTTCCTCTTCGGCCAAGCCCTCATCGGCTCTTTCAAATTTCATTTGAGAAGAAAAGTGAGGCTGGAGAAGGAGGGAAATACTGCCCCTCAATATTTTGTTGAAAGGTGGGTGTGGCGAGGATGGCCCGCGTGAACATACGCTTGTAAGTCGGCGGAATTGAGGAGAGAGGCACCTGCTGAGGTGCCCCTGGTGGTCGGGGTAACCAGGTTGTGTGGAGTCCTTGGTTGTCCCTGGGTGGAACTCCGCTCCTATTGGGGAAGTTTATTGTTGAAATATTTTGCTAATTGTTCTTGTTTTAATCTTTCAAACGAAGTTTTGTGCTAAACCCCACTTGTCCCTTGTGTGGTATTGTCCCTTTTTGTTTTGTGTTCGGCCCTTGTGGCCAATAAAGAAAACATTATTATTATTATTATTATAAAGGCAAAATCGACCCCAGTGGAATTTGAATTTGGAATATAATCAGAAGAAATGCTTCTGGGCGTTTTGTCCGGCATGCTAACGATTCTACCAGCTCACTGTCTTTCGACACACTGACTCTTGAGACTAGTTACATGAGGTTCTTTAGATTATTTAGCGGCGTAACATCTAACATCCCTATTATAGGGCGACAAGTCTTTTAGAGTAACACTATACAACAGATTTAGTGTTCAGGGGATATATTCACTTCTTTACATCTGTTACTTCAACCTCGTAATATCAACAGTACTCCTCCCTACACTCTCCCTTTCTCTCTGTCCCTCTCTCGTCATACATACACCCACACATATAGATATGTTCAAGTTTACTTAATTTGCATGTTAATTAATTAATTCATATTCACACAATAAATATACACAAACAATAAAATATATATAGAATACGCAGGTAGTTCGGCCTTATTGGGTGTATATAATGAGAAGTAAATTATCTGGCAGTGAAAAAAATAAACAGCTGGTCTCTATCATCATCAGCAGTGCGGTTGTTAGGGCTTTTCAAATTAACTTGACGTTACTCTATTGTCGCTTCTCACCAATTTGTTTCTATTTCTCTTAGGATGATTTAAAAAAAAAGTTAATTATAATATAATTTACCACTTCATATATAACGTATATGAAAGAGACAAAGAGCGCTGTGTGCGTGTGTACCGGTTTCTATACGTTTATAATAATATATTCATGCATAAATACACACACATGTAAGAGTGAAGAGTGCTGAGACTGAAATGAGTGTGAGGAGCTAATTGATATTGATAACTGAGGTTTGGCAGGACGTGGTGTTGTTTATCAACATACCCCTTTGCCGAGGTTCATGTGATCACAACAAAAGTAGGAAATACTTTAAGTAAGAGTAAAAAGAAGAAAAATGGAGACTGTGTTAGAAAGTTCATACGAGAATGTCTTGCTCTCCCGTCATGCTTCACGAAATGACTACTGCAAAACATGCTTTTAAATCTTTAGTGAAGGACTTTAAATTACTAAAGGCTCACTATCAGATGATGTAACGGGATTCTCTTTAGCCTACAGTTTGGGGGTCACTGCGAATATAGTTGAGAGTGTCATCCAGATGACATGAAAGAATCTGGAGCGTGGAAACGGGGCTAAAGCACCGAGTCCAAGCAAGAAATAAAAGAGATGATAGGAACTGCAAAGAACACAGGAGCTGGACTGGCACGAATATGAGAGAACTGGCTATAGTTGTTTCATATTCGTACGAAGGTGCGCGCCTAGTAGTTAGAGTGTTGGACTCACAATAGCAAGATTGTGGTTTTGATTCCCGGATAGGGTGGTGCGTTGTGTTCTTAAGCAAAACACTTAATTTCACGTTGCTCCAATCCGCTCAACTGTAAATTACTAACCCTGTGACGGACTGGTATCTCGTTCAGGGGAAATGTTGTAATCTGTCACTTATATTCCATGGGAACCGGCCTCTATGATTTCTAAGACACGCAACAGTAGTTATTTTTATGTATTCGTACTACCAGCATGATAAAGACAGGCGTGATATTATGAGTAGAGGATTTCGCCAGATAAAGGGAGCAACGAAGACGAGATGGTTCAGCAAAAGAAGTTGTAGTGAAGCATGTTATAGAAAATAGAACCAGCCAGTATTAAAGTACGGGCTAGAGTGTCTTGGTTGTTTGTTATCTGTGCGAAAGGATATACATTGTCGGAGTGTATGCTTGCAAGTCAAGTCATAGCTTAGCTGACATATATTTTGAGTCCTAGCATTCATGCTACCCAGTTACAAAGTTTCCATGACGTAACATTGACTTAGATCACGGCAGTTCCAGGGATACTCATTTACAGTTGAATTGACTGAAGTAACGTGAAATGAAATATTTCCTCGAGAACTCAACGTACTGCCTGGTCTGGGAATCGAAACAATGATCTTGCGATCGTGAGTGCAGTACACGAGCCACAAGGCAACGCTCATTCCATAATAGCAATAAATGGAAAAATATCAATACCTGGTAGATGATAGCTGGCCTAGCGAATGTAGCGATACAGTCTAGAAATTGTATGAGAACCAACGCTAAAATATATCCTGTGGATTTCCATGAAGTCGGAAAAGGAAAATGCAAAAGCGTAAACAAAGGAAAAACCATAAATTAAGTCTTGTCAAGAAGAGACAAATATAGAGGAAGCATTCAAGTTTCCAAGCCATACTGTAATAATGATGAAACTTCTCGAGCATTGGCGTGGTATGACTTCATGAAAAAAGAATAAAGTCTTGATTTTTGACTTGGAAAGACAATATGAAATGTGTACATGAGAGTACGGCCCTAAATTATAAGGATTGAGTGAAGTACGAAGAAGTGAGTGTAGAGTGCGTGCAGTTGAAATGGGATGGTGTGAGTTTAGAGCTAGATCCATAATAACATACGTGTATCCCACACACACATATATATATATATATATATATATATATATATATACACGCACACATTAGGGTCATGATAAGGTAGAAAGCCGGAGTATTTCTAATGCAGCAAACAAGAGCACCGTGCTATCTACACTCACAAATTGGTGTCTTGAGGAAGTCTGAAACTTCAGATGCATCGCCGGTAAATCCAATGTGTGGGTCTTGCGAAGAGTAGACCACGTAATTATGAGACTAAATTATTCAAATATTTTATGAAGTTGCTACCACTATTGGTGATATGAAACCACAGGTGCCAGCTTTATAACATAATTGAATGATTAATTTATATATTATATTTTGTAACCTACATCCATTTCTATTATATTTGCGTATGTTAGAAACAACAGTATTTTCATAAATGTAGAATTGAACAGATACTTTTTGTCTAGTAACTAATGTTTTTAAGTATTGAATTTAGTTTTTGAAGAAAACTGATACTTTGATGATAGAAATAATAGTGATGATTTGTAAACTATATCTTATGGCCAGCATTTTAAGTGTCTTACACAAAGTGTGAAGGATTTATAAATCAACAGAATAGCGAAAATAGTGAGATTGATAACATGTAAAAGAAATTATCAATTACTTGATGAAAGCTAGCATATCCATTTAGTTATATAAAATGCAATAGTGGTGTGTGAGATCATTTTGCAATTCGTTGGTTGTTAGATACCTCTCTTCAGTCCTTCATACTTTCTGTATAACAATCTAGAAGTGATAAGACTATTTGTTTATGTGTTTCACAACGAGATTCTTCGTTCATATTGGATTATGAAACGTTTTTACTCGCATCTCTGAGATCTTTGTTACATCCATGCATCTTCCAACATTTTCTTCTTATCTTAGTCCCTGATTCCCCTATTGTATTGCATAACAGTCTACTATGTTACTTTGTTTTTCTTCTCTATTAGGATCATACCTGATTGTTTTCGTTTTGAACTGAGCAAGTCCATACGATATACTTACTTATGTTAAATGGCAGACTCTCCTATCGTAAACGACAGGCGAGGATTGCGCAACGTCTTGCTGAACAATTTGCATAGATAATATATTTTTAGTGAACATATGTTCGTGCTGTACATTAACTCACTCCCTCCATCAAATCGATATTACCTTTACAGGCGCATGTTGATCCACACGTCAGATGTCGAAGTGATCGTAGAGCAGCATGAAATGAAGTGTTTTGCCCTAGAACATAAGGTCCCGTTCGGTCTGGAAATCGAAAGCAATGATCTCATGACCGTGATGGCAACACCCTATCTAATAGGCCACGTACTTTAAGAATGTTACTGTTGTATATAAGCATATATATCAATTAAGGTTTTATTACTAACACTATTAATGCAATGCAAAGCAATTCCGGTGAAGTATCAGATAAAAGCCCTGGTAATTGCGTCCATTTATTTTTAGTTCAAATAACGACAAGGTTGATTTTAACTTTCGTCATTCAGGAGACGATGTAATCCACTGTTCCCAGCATGGACTGTTTTTGATGGGTCAAATGATACCTGGACGTCATCGTTACTAGATGATTTTTCAGAGACGTTTAAGACACTCACCGAACGATTCGCAGGATAATCTTGATGACGTTTATATCCACGTGTTTTCTTGAATATCTTCGAGAGAAAAAAAAAAACATCTGACGAAAGAAAGACTGTGCAGCAAATTTCTGGCAGTCTATAATGTTATTAGAGGGAGACGCATGTCACTTGCAGAAGATTGTTGTTGGAGCTAAACAAGAACTCATTAATGATATATTATTCCTGAGGACGACCCGACATGAATATGCAAGATTCAGCTGTCTAGCAAAACTCTTCACCTACCACCTGCATTCAAACTAAGATATTACCCCATTGATATTGCGAATGCTATGAAGGATGGTGTGATCGTGCTCTCTTTATGTTAAAACTTGGAATTTTAACAATGTGGATTTATGTGTTTTAACCTTATGCATGTAGGTGTGACAGTGTGTTTAAGGAGTTTACTTGCCAACCAAGTGGTTTTGAATTCAGTCCATCAATACGACATCTTATGCAAAAATCATCCGTTATGTCTTCAGCTTTGCCCTGACCTCGAGTCACTCTTAGAGACTAATTTAACATGTATGGGTTACTAGAATCAATAGACTGAGAGAAGATTGGACCTTATAACTTAAAGGTGTTTGGTCGGGTCATTTTACATTTGCAAGGCGACTGAGTTGCTGTTAATTTTGCATGTTTACCTTTCCTTGACCGGAATTTATTTTAATAAATATCAGTCAAGTCATGTGATCAATTAGAGCAACTACATCCTATAATTACATGCAGAATCTTGGGCCAAGAAGAGGGAAATCATCATGGACCTGCGGGCTCATAGTACACCAACAGGTCCCATAAGAAAAAGAAAAGCAATCAACACATACTTCCTGCATCCCTCAAAAGGCAATATGCAGAGGCTGTGCGAATTACAGTTATCGAACAGCAGGCTTTTTTTAGTATGACCCAGAAGATAGTGCAGCAACTGACATTGCTGGAAAATATGCAAAATCAAAGCCATGCATTTCAATACAAAAGACCACCACAAATGATGAACCCAGGATGGCCACCACTAATACCAGTAACACCTAACCAAGTATCGCACCCACATTCCTACTAAATATTGGAGGTCTATTACAACTCAGTAACTGAGGTCAAATTCTCTATCTGAAATATCTTGCCGCATGTAACCAAACAGTATGCATGGCGCTTACAGAAACACACCTAACCTCAAATATAACACATGAAGAAATACACCTACCAGGGTATGTTGTATTTCATACTGCCAGAAGAGAAAGAAGCCATGGAGGAGTGACTATGTACATCAGCGAAGATGTCAGACGCCTTGTACTGTTGTCACACTGAAACTCAGTTTGTGAGACTTTAATAATACATATAAAGCAAATTGATGTAGTTACATGCACGACATATCGTCCACCAAATGCCTCGAAACATGGTAGTAAATTTGAGGATAGCCTCAGACATATAGAAGAGGTATTGACAAACCTGGACCAACACATCAATATACTCCTCCCGGGTGACTTCAACCTTCCAAATGTTAAATGGTTGGGAGGCCACATTCTCTTTGAGTAGTAACTGCATGAACAAAGGCAAGTAGATTCATTACTTGAACTTTATAATATGCTGTCCATGGAACAAGTGATATACTCTATCCAACCAGGGGTAACAACATCTTGGCTCTCTGCTCCACAAATAATGTGAACCATATCCATAATGCGAAGGTGACGCAAACAGCACTTTCAGACGACAACATTGTAGAACTAGCAATGTATGGTCCTAGTGAACTGCTGGCATCTACCCTATCAGAAGGACTCAACCAAATCCATCTTGAATTTTAATAAAACAAAATGGAAATTAATTCGCGAAGAGATCCACAACCACAACTGGTCTGACATTCTGTCTATACAAGACATTGACTTAAAACTCAGTCAGTTTATGTCAACAGTGTAAGCTATATGCACTAAATGTACCCCAGAAAGAAAGGCCAGCATGCCTACAAACAAAATTCCCAGAGACAGGAAAATCTTTATGAGGCGCAGATCAAAGGTCTCAAACCGGGTGAGTAGGCAACTGAAGGATAGAGAAGAGTCTGTTTTAATACAGTCACTCCTGGAAATAGAAAACAAAATCAAACTCTCCCATGTAAATGAAAGAACAAAGAGAGCGAACAGAGCTGTGAAAAGCATAAAAACAAACCTTAAAGTTTTCTATAAATTTGCAAAGGAAACAGCTACGGAGCAATACAAAATTGAACCGTTGTTCCAAGAGAATGTCCCACTGGGCCAGAAGGGGATAAGGAAGTGCTCAGTGAACAATTTAAAAATGTCTTCATCCTCACTCCCACTCCTCCGGGACACATGCAGATAACAGACCTGGCTGAATTCTTTAACATTACAGCTCTGCAGACGAAGGCGAGAACAATCGATTACATCGACATTGAGGAGGCAGATGTAACACCAGCCATAGACGAAATGAGCGTAATCTCAGCAACCAGTGCCGATGGCTTCCCAGCTATTCTCTTGAAATCATGTAAGCAGGTTTTAGCGAAACCACTTCAGATACTTTTCCAGAGTTTCTTTGCAAGTGGTAAACTTCCTAAAAAGTTAAAAGACGGCATTATATGCCCTATCCATAAAGGTAGGGACAGAACAGAGGCTAAAAGCTATATGCCAATCTCTCTGATATCACATTTCAGTAAAGTCATGAAACGAATCGTCAGAGAGAAACTGTTAACGTTCCCAGAAGAAAATGACTTATTGAACGATACACAGCATGGCTTCCGTTCAGGAAAAAGCTGCCTCACACACCTCCTCTTACGGCACTATGACTAGGTTTTGAAGCAGACGCTTTACCATTCAGATGTCAATGTGATATATATATATATATCGACTTCGCAAAGGCCTTTGATAAGGTGTGGTATGTCACAAGCTGCATGACCTCGGCATAGCTGGTAAACTAAAAGAGTGGCTGCAGTTGCAGCCAATGGTGCCCTCTCTGAGGAAACACAAATTCTGAGTGGTGTCCGCCAGGGAACTGTCTTAGGTTCATCACTGTTTATAGTATCTCTCTTAGACATGCCCATGGTCACTCAGACAGTTACTGTCACTAGCTACGCCAATGATGCAAAATTATCACAGGCAATAAAGAAACCAGACGATGCCGCAAGCTTACAGCGGGACATACATGCAATATACAAGTGGGCTGAAGTAAACAACATGCAGTTTAATGCTGGAAAAGTTCAAGCACTGCGTTATCAGCTCACAAATGCACCGCAGCCTGCATATACAGGACCTGGCGGCACTGCAATCTCAGAGTCACCAACAGTGAGACTTGGAGATCAGTATGTGTAATGATGCATCATTTCATATGCACATTACCAAAATGGCAACAAAGTGCAGACAACTTGCAGGGTGGATACTAAGGTCCTTCAAGACAAGAGACCAAGAAGTCATGTAGACTCTGTGGAGGACTTTTGCTCTGAGCCACCTGGACTACTACTGTCAGCTGTGGCCACCACGTAACGCCAAACTAACAGCGATATTTGAAGTGGTCCGACGTCAATACACGAAACAGATTGTAACAATGCAGCAGACGAACTACAGGGAGAGACTGGAAAAACTAAGATTTTACTCCCGGTATCGAAGGTGCGACAGATACGTAATAATCTACATACGGAAAATCCTGGAAGGGCTAGTACCTAATTTCGGCATCGAATGATACAAATGCCCGAACTGGACGCCATTGCATTGTACCAAAGATACTGTCCATCCCATCTAATGTCAGGACCAGGGCACTGCAATAGCTTAGGGTTCAATCCAGTGCCCCAAAATACTAAGAGACCTACACAATGCGGACGTGGATGACTTCAAAAAGGAAATGGACATTCTCTTATTTCAGCATGGCTGAAACGAACAAAAGAACATAAAAGAATATATATATATATATCCTTTCTATACTAGGCACGAAGGCCTGAAATTTTGGGGGAGGGGAGTAGTCGATTATATCGACCCCAGTTCGTAACTGGTACTCA
>JAOPUL010007422.1:70051486-70061680 GCA_027564515.1 Octopus rubescens
TAGACATGGCCTGGGCCAATACTGGTCGAAACATATGAAAGTTATCAAAGTTATATATATATATATATATATACATATATATGAATAAAGATAAACAAGGGATAGATGTTAAATCATTACAGCCGTTTCCAACTCATTTTATTATTGATTGATGGTTACTAGATTTTATCATAACAAAAAAAAAACGATGTTCATCACGTGAATGCAATGACTTTGACAACTGTAGGACAAATTAAGAAAATCATTATTGATTGTCTAAGTCTCCACGGGCAAGGCACGCATTTTGTGATCACGCAAACTCACGCAATTTACAGAATTCTGTACATTGCGTGAGTTACAAAGCGACCATTACCTCGTATCCGCATTTCCGGCATAGTAGCCAGTGAAGGTTTTGGGCTACCTTGTCGTGTGAGCGCGTGTCTTCTGTCTGTGCAAGACTTTCCCAAACACTAACAATGTGACTCAGGGCGCTTTTGACCTTCTTCCCACACATTCTGCAGAGTTTCGTTGAACGTGTGTGGTATACAACTCCATTCATGTGCCTGGTCCCGGGAAGTCTTCTTTCTAAGGTCACCTCCATGATGTTTCCTGGTCTTTTAAGTTGTCAGTTTCACGGTGGAACTGGCTATGTAATTCCATTCAGAGTAGTGTTTCTTTCCTCTCGTTGGGTATTCGTGAAAGGAATCCATTAGCAATCTCAACTCCGTTGTTGGTAACTCATTCTGAATTAGCAGCATAAGGTATCAGGTCTTGTTCGCTGTTTACCAAATATTATGTCATTTTTTCCTCCTTTCACTGTTGATGCACTCCCGAACGCTAATCACAGGTTGTGTACGTTCGCTTTAGGTCGGAGGGCACCATGCATTGTCATCATCTTTCGGGTAGTGCGATTGTGTTGCTCAATCTCCGCTCTTGTCCATTTTAGAGTGAGTGCTCTGTAGCGGACTACTTCAACAGCCCATAATTTGATGGCAGTCACAAGGTTTCTTGCATTGAGTTTTGATTTCAAAAGTATTTTGAAGCGCTTCAAATACGCAGTGGAGGACTAGTTTTTCATTTCTCTGTGCAATATATTGTCCAGTTCTAAGAGCTCAAGGTACTTGTACCCAGTATCATCCAGGTCTCCCATTCGCTCTCCGTTTGTTAGTTCTGTGCCCCTAAAATCTACAGTTTTCCCTCGTTTCATTTTAGGCTCTGTATTTGCGAACAGTTTTAAATCGTCCATAGAGAGAAGGTTGTTGGGACGTGGTCCATTCTTCCTCAGCTCGTAGTGCGCATTGAATTTGCGTAGAACTACAGAAAGTGGGATCAAGGATATAACAAATAGCAACGGTGAACAGGAATCGCCCTGGTGGAAAATACCGCTTTTGATCGTTATCTCGGCTAAGTGCTGGTTGTTGTAGGAAAGGCGTGTTTTCCAACTAGGCATGCTGTTCTTGATCAATGCACGCACGTTCTCAGCTACTCTTCAAGTGTCAAGTGTTTCCAGAATCCACGAATGTAGCACCATGTCGTAAACCTTTTTAAAGTCTATCCAGGCCATGCACTAGTGTTTATGGTACCGTTTGCAGTTTTACATTGCGATGTTTTCTATCCGAAAAGTGGTTCTTGATGACCTTGGAACCTTATCGGCACCCCTTTTGTTCTACTGGAAATAAATTGTTTTCCGCAAGGAACGTATATATTTTCCTTGCAATAGGTTAAGTCGAGCAATGTGTCACTAATTGCTAATCTCATTGCTCTTTAACCAATCGTTCATCAACAATGTTGTCTTCCCCTCTACAATCCATTCCGGGACTGCACCACTCTGTAGGAATTTGTCTAATTGCAACCCAATTCGTTTGGGTGTTGACCTAAACAACTTGAGCCAGTAGCCTTGGATTCCATCTGGCCCTGCCGCTCTCCAGTTTGGCATTTTTGATAACTATATAAATACATCGTATGTTGTTAAACGTACATGATCCTGCCTTGGAACCTCAGGGTGATGGATTTAGAATCGTACGACATCAATCCACT
This sequence comes from Octopus rubescens, assembly GCA_027564515.1. Classification (NCBI taxonomy): domain Eukaryota; kingdom Metazoa; phylum Mollusca; class Cephalopoda; order Octopoda; family Octopodidae; genus Octopus; species Octopus rubescens. Next base: position 70,053,503 of record JAOPUL010007422.1, read on the forward strand.
CAACACCGTGATTGATTATTTGTGAATAACCTGTCTTGATGGAAGTGCGAAATGCGATCAGTGTAGCGTTACACCTTCAATGATTTTGCCCGAATGCGTTGTTTTAGGGTTACGATAACAGTTTTGAATCCTTTCTTTTCTACATGGTATTTTGTTACAAGATATGACTTTACACCTTCTTTACTGTGATTCTATTGCCCTTAAGATCATTCTTCTTTGTGTGGCTCAGATATTTTCGCATGGTTTTAACGTCACCTACGATTCTCCACTTGCACCACGGTAGCCATGATTTCTTCTCTTTTGTTTTTCAACCAGTTCACCTACTAAAGTTGCAGCGGACCAAGTCCATTGATTCATTGGAATATATTCCAGGATCCCATCCATCTTTTAGGTCAAGCGTTTCTCAGGTGCACGGTCGAATCATCTCGAATCTACCGGCTCGGTCTCTGCTCCTGTAATAACTATTCCCTCCAGTCTTATGAGGTCACTCTGTTCCGCAATCATATCCTCTAATATTATTATTATTATTATTATTATTACTATTATTATTATTGTTGTTGTTGTTGTTGTTGTTGCTGTTGTTGTTATTATAATTATTATTATTATTATTATTATTATTAAGAAATCATTATTATTATTATTATTATTATTATTATTATTATTATTATTATTATTATTATCATTATTATTATTGTCGTTGTCATTGTCATCATCCACATTTTTAATAATTTTTATTATTGATATAATGATATATTATTATTATTATTATTATTATTATTATTATTATTATTTATTATTATTACGCGATACTGTTTTTTGTCTTAAATACATGACAGCTGAACTTAGTTACTTTAAATTTGAAGTTTTCTAAAGGAAGAAAAACTACAATGATGACTTTAGTAACATCAACAGCCATGTGAACAACAGCATGAGCAACAACAACAATAGTAAAGATTCAATAGAACGCCAGCAAGATTTCGCTTTTTCTTTTTTGATCACAGCTGATGATTATTATATCAAACAAAAATGATGATAACAATGAGGATGACAACGAAGTCACCACCGTCGCCGCTGCCACCAATATTAGTGGTGACAGTGCTGATGGAGATGACGACGACGTCGATGATGTGAACGAATCTGGCAGAATACATTTTATATAAAGAAAATACCCATAAATTTTCACGAAAAAAATATGGAACACACGATGCATGTTAAATTAGAAATAGAGCGAAATATAATATCCACCAGCAGGAGTGACGGCGGCAAAAGTAGTAGTAGTAGTAGTAGTAGTAGTAGTAGTAGTAGTAGTGGGGGAGGGTAGTGGTGGCGGAGGTGGTGATGGTTTAGAAAGAATAACAAGTCGTTTCTATCGATTACTGTACATTTCTTGTACTTACTTTAGTAACCCTGAAAGAAGAAAAGTAAATTTTGAACACAGATTTGAATACAGACATTACAAAATAAATGCACTGAAACGAAATATCTCATTAGTTATTCATTTTATCAAAAGAAATATGACATTGATCCACGTCACATCATTATTTGGTAAAACTCCAAGCAAAGAAATCAGAGCTGGCCTCGGTCTGTTCCTCTCACGTCCAATCTACCGATTTGGAAATCGTTCATGCAAGCAGTCCCGAACAATTGTGACATAACGACGAAGGGTGAAACACGGCAGCAATAATGATCTCATTTGCAATTAACTAAATTTCAAGGAATTGATGCAACATGTTGCGATAAATTGGTATCTTGTAACTAGTTTTGGCAAAAGAAAATCGGCTTATAAATCTTAGGTTTTGTTATATTCGCCCTGATATAAATCTAGGATGAGTTCGTTTCCCGAGATAAGGTTTACTGGACATCTATCTGCTCAAATGCGATAATCGTGGGGATTTACATTTCCACACTTATGAAACGTTGCTTTATCACAGAAAGCAATGCGGATGCGTTCTACGAAATCAGCACACACTGCACTCCTTGCAGGAAAGTCTTCCTCATATATGTTAAGGTTGCAGATAGCAACTATACATCATTTTGTGTATATATTTAGAGGGCTTAAAAAGAAAGCATATATCAATTAGACTGTTTCCATCAAATCAGATAGTGAATTTATGAATAACTTGTATAAAACATACATCTGAAAGTATAAACAAATGCTCGATGAAAGAGCAAATAGAATAGCTCAACACCCTCTTGTATCAAATGTATTACCTTATCCGTCTTTTTTCAAGCAAACCTTAGAATAGTGCGTAAACTGTACAGAAAATAATCTTCCGATTAGTCATGTCTATGACCCAGTTCTGATTGGTAGTTTGAGTAAGTTATCTTAATTTGATATCAATAATGGGTTTGAGAAGTATATGAAGATCAAACATGCCAATTTATTTTCTCTTTCCTTTAAAACAGTAGGATCCGTATTCACTTTAAGAAAGATCTCATTATATGAAGAAGTACCACACAATTGACTATGCTATGCAAAATTAATTATCCACTCAATACATTTGGGATATAGGAATGATTTCGATTAACATTATTTAGAGCGAAAGTGTGTCGGAGAACAGTAGAAGAAAAAGGTAAATTCTATTGATACATTCTTGATACTTGATATAAAAACTCATTTAATTTGCTATTCCCTTTTTAAAAAGGCCAAGGCCCTACGTATATGTATAAAGAGTCAATTTAAAACCCAAACAGTCGAGTAGAAACGGAAGTGTCTTTTGTGGAAAACCATTACAGGTTGAGCTGGATAACCTCTGGAAACATATAAATGATCATCTAAAGCCTATCAATTGATTATTAGATCAATGACTCAGTATGTTTTTCTCTCATATATATCCTTAGAAACTTCCAGAAATATAGATGACTTTGGGCATTGGTTGTTGTAAGCTACACCTTTCCCAAGATAATTAGGGATATCAGTGAAATACCTAATAACGGTTTGTGGATTTGGCTTGCCAGATCTACTTCCATTCTATAGTGGTCGTCACTAATCTGAGACTTCTAACTCATTTCAATCTTTCAGATTCATATTTCCACATTATTTTGGCATCCAGTATTTTCAGTTACCTCTTGATATAACATTACCTGTTTCAAACAGGTAGTGTTTATATCATTCATTTCTTTACTTTGCGTTGCTTGGTTAAATCTATATATTCGGACAATTCATGTGTGACTGCTTGAAAAAATGTGCTTTTTATGGCCTAAATGCCCTTTCCTGTGCAAGAGATCAGAATGAAGTGAAAATTTAGGGAGATTTCTCGGATTTTTCTCTTTCCACTTATCTTACTCACAAAGTCCCGTTATGATCTTGACACATAAAAGAAATAAGTTGCTGTAGAAAAAGGCCGTCTTATCAAAGGGTTGGTTTGATAGATTTCGTTTATCAGAAAGAAATTTATTAAAAGCCATTTTGATGTGTGGATGCCAGGATGGAGAGGGCGGGTTTAAGGTTAAACTTTCTGAATCTTATAGAGAAAAAATACAAACGCCTGCATGCCGTCATTTATTCACAGCTTGTATTTTGTTCACGTGTAATCTTTAATAAATAGCGAGGTTGTCTCAGTAATGGCGGTATTATTTTCATTTCTTCGACCAACAAACCAATGTTTGAAGAAATATCAGAAACAACGGAATTTTACGGTACCTGCCAGTCTTTTTGATGTCCAAATAGAAACGGCTTTAGGGAACGAATAAAATATATGAAATATATACAAAGCGGGAAAGAATGTAATGAAAGAGAGTGTAAGGAAAGGGAGAAGCATGAATAGAGGCTAAAGAAGGGAACAGAAAATAAAAGAAAGAGAACATATTTGAATTTCAATGCTATATCATAAATAATAACTTTAAAAATTCGGGGACTAAACCACAAAGGGGGAAACAGAATTGATGGAAGTCAATAGTTGTATTGTTGTATTCTTTTATCTTTTACTTATTGGACATATTTTAGTGTTTAGGTTTTCAATGAAAAAAATATCAGTTAAAGAACAGTAGTGAATGGGCAAAAGATCAAAGAAGTGCTCGGCTATTTCAAGTCTAACGTAAAGCATTATGGGACATCAGAGGAGGTATAATTTTTTTTTACGTTTGTGTCTTTGTTGTTGCGCGGGTTCTATTTATTATTATTTATTTTTTTAAAGATAAAACTGAAGTGAAATTTATTTCACCGTATTGGCCGACTATTTCTTGTGAGGAAACATGGCCGTGCATAAATTTTCTACATAAAACACAACCGACACCGGAAACTGCATTGGAGTTGTGCTAGAAGTGAAAACAGCAACTGTTGTTAGATTAATGCAGCTTACTCTCTCTTATATCTTATTATCTCACTTAAAGTAGCTGTTATCACTGTTACAGTGCAGTTTTGATATTGTGCAGTTGTACATTTGCTTTTTATTCACTGTACAAAATCGTTTCTCTACAATATATTTGTGTTGATACTGTACAGTACCTTTGTCACACTGCACAATGGTCTTTCTATATGCATCTTGGTATTGTGCTGTATACTATTGGTGCATACTACAGTCTTTTTTTAATTCAGGTATGGGTTGTTTATACTTCTTTGAGTGATTATTGTAGAACACATTTGTGCTGTACAGTAAAGTTATATTCTGCCATAAATTTATAGACTACACATTTGAGGTACTGTATAGTGCATTGCAGTTATTACAATATTGTAACTGTAATGTTGTATAGTAGATTTTGGTGTCCTCTGTACTTTTATATTCAGTCTTGTTTTATTACAGAGCTATTGTATTGTTTGGAAAAGGGGTAACACAGTCTGCCTTCTACATAGTTTAATTTTATTTAGTGGTGGTTGCTCAAAATTTTGCTTATATAGTACTTGGCAGCTTCAGTGTTGTTAGAAATTAGCATCTATAATTACTGATACCTTATTTTACTACACAATGTTTGTACACAGGAATTTTTTTCACAGTAAAATTCCAAAGTCGGACAATTTGTAATAATAACACAGACCAGTTTATGTGATGTTTATTAGAATTTCGTTGTTAAACATTAAAGACAGGATACTATGTATGCTAAACTTATTTATTGTAGATGTATACTATAATAAGTAGAAATGTAAAGTAAATTTACGAGTGTGTGATTTTAATAAACACGCATTTAACCTGTTAAACCACAGGTTTACTTTCTGTAGCCAAGTATTTTTCTCTCTATCCACCCTCTCTTTATCATCAAACCGGGGGAAATAAAACCTGTGTATTCATCTTTTACATGTTAACTAAAAAATACACACTCATAAATGTTTATTTTTCTACTTATCCTACCGTTCAGTATGGCTTCGATTCATTAACATATAAATAAACGATAAGTATTTGTTACTCTCACGTAGCCGGCGATAAACAGATTAAGTTGTTTAAGCTTTTGAGATGAGAGGTACATATCACTGGTTCATCATTGGATATACAGTGTTCATTTGATATTTCACAATCCGGTGTTTTACAGTACAAATTTGATAGGAAACAATAAATCCTCTTCTTTGAACGCATGACTTTTTAAAAAATTTAAAGGGTAATGTAGAGTTATTTAACTGTAATTTTCTCATCGCATTTGCCATACCACTGTTCTTTTATTTATCCCCAGTTTATCATTTTAACACTTTTCTAGTTGCACTACATTGTGTTACCCGTAAAGTGCAGCTTATAGTTATACAAGAACAGTTGTCAATGCCGAGCATACAAATTCTGTCCGGAAAACCAAGGTTTCAGAACATTAGCGCTTCGAGTTTCTCTCGAACTCGGAATGAGCAAAACGTGCCACACGGAGACGGATATCTTCAATCAGCAACAAATGTACGGTGGCACTTTACCTACTTTTAGTGTGCAGAATAATTGTGTGAAGTAGCTATTACTTCAACTTATAATTTGGAAATAGAGTCACACATAAGCACACGTACATATACAACATCATTAATGTACATGCGTATGTATTTATCTGTACACACATAATCACAATAACATAAACAAACACAAGCATATACACACTATATATACATATATGAATACATGCATACACTTATACATAAATATATATTTATGTCTGCACACATAGAAATATCCAAACATCTGTTTATACATTCATACGTGTGTGCGCATCTGTGCGCGCACGCACGCACACACACACACAGACATACACACACACGCACACACGCACACACGCGCACCCCCCCCACACACACACACCATAGGCTTCCCGCTCTAAAAGTGTTTGTTCTCTCTTTTGAGATTACAAGTAGCTATCAGTGGAAATATCAGTAATTCAGTAATATTCTTAAAAGGTCAGGATTAATTTCAGTTTGGGATTAGTTTAACGTTATACATAGGGAATTATCTAATAATTTCAAAAATTAAAGTAGCTTTAGAAGTAAACTTTAATTCTTTTCTCTAATGTTAATCTTGATAAGACAAATATCCAATCTACCTCTCTATAAGCTGTCAATAGCTAACTCTGTCAGAAATCCTAGTTATCACTTTTACAGATGAGTAAACTGAAGCAATTAGAATATATTGCCGAAAATTTTGCCCAGAGGCTCAAAGAAATGTCTGTAGTAAGATATGAACTTTCGACAGAGCCAAAAATTAATTATTGAAGACTTTATCCATTCGGCCGTTTCGTTTTTGTTGCAAGGAAAAGCGATTAAAGTTGCCCCTTTCAAAACAGCAAATTATTCATAAGTTGTTAAAACATTTAAGAAAAGAAACTATAATTAATTAATTAATTAGTTATTAAAATTAACATTTAATTAATAATTTAATTAATTATTTAAGTACTTTTGCAAAGAAGTCGCAACTACAAAAAGCATAAATTTATTTTGTTAATCACATTTGAAAATGATTATAATATTATGACGCAGTTGGGTTTTTGAAGGACATTAGTAGGCTCTAAGTGCAATGAAGTAGGTTCAACAAAGATCAAAACTGGATCAGGATTTCGGTCCTTGAAGGCTTTGTTCTACAAAAGAGAGTATATAAATGACATTTTTATAAAGTACAAGCAATTTTTCCAAGGAAGAATGTTTTCTAAATAAATCGATCCCAGAATATTAAATATTTTAACAATTCGGAAAAATTACAGGTAAAAATTGTCTCTAAACTAAAAGAAATGTGATGCCAACTCCCATTGACCAAAAAATTCCTGCTATTGATATTGAACAAATTAAAATTTCTTGGGCAGTTTAGTAGGGAAGGAAAATGTCAAAACTCATATAATACACTATCGTTAAACATGGAAATTCCACGGTTAGTTTGAAAGCTATAATATCGTTGGAAGCTTATAGAGAATCATAAAAGATAACATTATTTGAAATTGTATTTGGGTTCTTGAGATTGTATAAAGCCATATATGTGCAGTACTAGATGTGCAGTCTTTAAGAAAACATCATTGAACAATATATACTTTGTTATATACTTTTCATCTCTTCTAGCGTGAGAGTTGTTCTCTATTATCAAAATAAAATCACTTTAGAGAGAGAGAGCTATATATAACCGTTCTTGAGAAAATACTAGTTCACTTCTCTTTGTCTTTCCATTGTGGCTATACTATGAGACTTGTTGAAAATATGTTAAAATTATAATATATATAGCAACAACTTTAAGTAAGTTTAACTATGCGGTGAAATCGAATAAATAATCTAAAATATTGTTCTGCTATGACACGACGATATTGGTAACTCTTCAACAAATCATAATAGACCTATTTCCCGAAAAGTGTATGTAGCTGAACTTAACCCACGACTTGGATGACCAATTCAGTTGTGAATTCTAAAAACAATAGATCAGTAATTTGCATGTACACGCGCGCGCACACACACACGCACGCACACACATACACACACACACACACACACACATATATATATATATAGGAAATTTACAGTAAATGAAAACAAGAAGACGAAGACAGCTGTAACAAGTAGGTGTATTGGCCTGACGCTCGGGAATAGGAAAAAAAAGAAAGTCTTTTACGTTTCGAGCCTTTCGCTTTTCAACAGAAAGGAATTAGGCAAAAATACGAGGAAAAAACAGAGAGAATGAAAAGATTCCGTTAGTTTAGCGTTCGACCATGGCGATATATATATATATATTAGGCGCGGTGTGGCTGTGTGGTAAGAAGCTTGCTTCCCAACCACATGGTCCCGGGTTCAATCCCACTGCGTGGCAT
>JAOPUL010007422.1:70699564-70710195 GCA_027564515.1 Octopus rubescens
ATGCATGTATGAAAGGTTTATTTTCTTGACCCTTCACTCTGCTCTTATTTCTCCAAAATCTTTTTTATTTTATTTTTTCATTATATTTTATAAAAAACAAATTCTGTATATAGATCAAGCCAAATGCAAATTTTGAGGTGGGTGAGAAATTGCACATAAAACTTTTATTCAATACACTGTTTTCAAAGAGCAACTAGCCAATCAACCAGCCAAAATCTCATGCTAGATAGATCTACACCATTCCGGTAGTTTGCAGGATATTTTCTCTTGCCTCAGTTAACACTCTTTAGGAGTTAAGATTCTTCCTGTTATGACTGAATTTCCCTAGTAAAATATCAGTAGATAAACTAACATGTATGTATGCTTGTATACATGTGGGAGAGTGTGGATGGGATGTATGTTTAAGAATTTTAATGATTGTGAGCTCATACTAAGGCTCAGCTGGTACCAAGGTGAGAGTGAGTGTAACAGGTTCTGTTACACGCTGGCGAACCGGCATGTGTACAACAGAAGGAATAAAGTTTGTATCCACTAAATTGTTTTCTAAATGAAATGCTTGCATAATAAAAGGAGCTTGTGACTTATTGTCATTACTTCTACAACCATAACCATCATTTTCATCATTGGAATCCATGTCACAGTTGTTGATGCTGCTATTGTTATTAATATTGCTGTTGTTGTTGTCATCATTATCTATTGCAGATGTTGCTTTAGTCGAAGGTAGTTGCTCTTCATCAGGATAATTACTGATGTTGTTATGAGTTCGAGGAGAAGATGAATTGAGTTCTTTTAAATCTTCCTCAATAACTTCAGAAGGCATTGAAGAAGGTGACATTCTTGGCCCATGGTTAAAAGCCATATGCTTTTGCAACAATTTTACAAAACTGCATGTAAAATCACACTGTCTGCAAGAATAGAATCCATTATCTTCTGATGGTTCAGCATCTGATGTGAACTTGGATTTTTTAACATGCACTTCCCTTATATGCATCTGACATGCTTTCTTACTCAAATATTTAATGCCACACTTGGCACACTTGAATTTTTTGATACGGATGCCTTTTGGTCGGGGTCGGGATTCTTTCATATCATTTGCATGATATTCTGTGATATGGCGGATGAGAGAATGTTCATAAAGGAATGATTTAAGGCAGGTTTTGCAGGTGAACCTCCCAACAGTGCCCTTAATAATGCTATGTTTGCGTTCTTCATGAGAATATATATTTGAAAGCCACCTTGTTTTGTAATCACAGTGAACACAACTATATAGCTTTGGTTTGCCACCACGGGAGTACTTCCTTCGTAAGCTATTTCCCCAGCTGAGGCTATTGTGCAAAGGACCACCAAAGTGATGTGGTGGCGAAAAATCAGGTTTTGCACTTACCTCAGCTTTATGATCATTCAAGACATGCATCTGAAGGCTAATGCTATTTGGAAATACTTTGAAACAGAACTGGCACATCTGAGCTTCTAAAGGTACATATTTATTGTCTGAAGGTAAAGATACCCCATGATCCTTTAAAACATGAGCATGCAGCCACTTTTCATTTTTAAATCGTCGGTCACACAGTTTGCAAACTTCAGTGAAATGGTTGTAATACCTATTGTTAACAGGGGTATCATCAAGCTGTTCTGTTTTGATCTTGACCTCATCAGGATTTTGTTGATGGTGGGTCAATAATTTGGAATCAGAGTTAGTGAGGCAGGAATCTGACAAGCTGTTAGGTAAAACTGAAAAGCCATCAGATAGCTTTTCAGTTTGACTTCCAGGGGAGGCATTACCAATGCTACCACTGTCTACGGGAGAAGACCGCATGGAAGGGCTTGGAGTGATTTTCTGTTCCTCAGCTGTCGGTAAGATTCCATGCTTGTTCAGCTTATGAGTTCGTAAGAAATACTTGTTGCACAACTCCTTGTTACAGATGTCACAAATCACACGAGAAGAATTCACTGGTTCTTTCCATCGCCATGTATGTTTTTCAAAACTTTCATTTGGTTGAAAACCATCCATGCTCATACTCACAGCTAAATTATTCATAAACTTTTTATTTGGCTGAGGTAACTGCATCTTGTCAATGGTTTTACTGTCAATTCTATCTGACTTGATGCCATGAATGTTCAACTTATGGGTTCGGAGAAAATATTTACTGCACAGCTCTTTTTTGCAGATTTCACAATATGCTTCTGGGTCAATGCCCATTTTCACCAGTTCGTGGTGGTCAGGTTTCTCAATGTTACTCATTGAGGTCAGAAACTCTTTGCCATTCATATCAACTTTCTGCATCTCTAATAAGGCTAGCTCTTTTGCTTGATCTCGAATAATATCACGTATGTATTCCTTTTGATTATCTTTAAACAAATTCAGCTTAGGAGAAGATGATTTCCCCTCACTCTGCTTGTTCTCCTTCTCAGCAGACATGATATCAATTCCATGTACTTTTAGCTTGTGGTTCTTAAGAAAATACTTATTGCACAACTCTTTGCTACAGATGTCGCAGGTAACGCGATCTGCAAGCTTTGCTGCAATCATGTTTCCAAAGAGTGTGGGCATCCCGCTGCTGTCAGTGACACTATTTCCATTTCTCATGTCGCTGCCAACAAATCCAGGCATAGATTTAATCCGTGCAGACATGTCACTTGGTAACTGACCATCCAGCGGATGGCTCTTGGAAGGTGTTTCATGAAAGACACCATGCACGTTCATGCGATGAATGCGGTAGCTGTATTTGCTTGAGAATTCTCTGTTACAGATGTTGCAGTAAGTGACATAACACTCACTGTTGGAATTTGAAAGAATGTTCTGGGACAGGCCCACCACAGAGCTGATCATGCTGGACTGGGACACATTAACACCAGTACTTGTCAAGAGATTTTGAGGAATTTCGTTTATTCCAGACCCCTTCATAAGTGCTAGATTCTTGAGAACAGAAGGATCTTTCAGGTTTGTGAGATCCTTGCTAAAACTACCAACTTCTTTGGAGAGCATTTGCTCTTTCATCTGTTCTGCATCCTTCATTCCCATGTCCTTTGGTTTCATGACAAGAGGCATTCCTTGCTCCTGAGATACACGCCCAGACAATGCATCTTCTTTTCCTTGGTCTCTAATAAGTCCTGGTTCCTGTTTCACATCAGGATGTTCAGGATCAATAGCTATTCTGGACGAAATTTGTGGTTGCTGTAGCAGTGGTTTCATCTCGTCAGTATAAATATTATGCATGTTGGCTTTGTGGATCTTTAGGAAATATTTATTGCAGAACTCTTTACGACAAATCTCACAGTATGCTTCTGCATTTAGAACCCCAATACTACGAAGTGCATCACTTGCAATGGGTTGTGCTGGCGGGGCGGAACTTGATGATGGTGGCTGTGGCTGAGATTGTGAGGACTGAGATGCTGGTGGTGGAAGTGGTAGTGGTAGAGGTTGCTGCTGTTGCTGTTGTGATTGTTGTTGTTGGTGGTTTTGTATTTGTTGCTGGTGATTTTGTATTTGTTGCTGCAGTGCTTGTTGGTGATTCTGTAGCTGTTGTGTTTGCAACTGCTGTTGTGTTTGCAACTGCTGTTGCTGGTGATTCGGCAATTGTTGAGTTTGTAATTGTTGCTGGTGATTCTGCAAATGCTGTTGCTGATGTTGCTGTTGGTGGTTCTGCAGTGGTGAGTGTTGTTGATTCTGTAGTTGTTGTGGATTTTGCATTTGTGGTTGCTGCTGCTGTTGTTGGTTTTGAATCTGCTGCTGGTTTTGCATTTGTTGTTGCTTCTGTTGAGGAGATGGTATCTGTTGTGGTGGTGCAGCTTCCATGTGTGGAGTGGCAATGGGTTGAGAAAGGACTGAATTAGTGTGTGGTTGCATCTGCGGCTGGGGCTGGTGCAACAGAGGCTGTGCTGGGATTATCGCTACAGGAGGTACAAAAGGGTTCAACACCATAACACCAGCCATATTAGGCATGCTGGCCATGGACTGAGGTACAATAATGGATGACGAGGTAACAGCGACGGACGTAGGGATGTCGACTGGACGTATACGTCTGAAATTGTTGCAGCTCTCCGGCGCAATGCCGTGAACATCCTGTTTGTGTTTTTTGAGGTAGTATTTGTTGCAGAAGTGCTTCTGACATAACTCACAATAGTCTTCCAAGTCTTGATTGACACTGCCCTCAGTAATTATTTTCTGATTCTGTGACTGAGGATCTAATCTATATGATGATGGTGTGACAATTTGCTCTTGAGGCGGCTGTTGCTGAGGTGGAGGGGGAGGAATCATTGAAGGAAATGTGTTCATTGAAAATGGTGACGGCGCATTCTCATAGATACCATGCTTGTTAGCTTTATGCGTTTTCAGGAAATATTTGTTACAAAATTCTCTATCACATATTTCACAGTATGCATCAGGATGAAATATCCGGGTACCATCATTTTTTATACTGAGTTCACCAGTTGAATCTTTGCATTCTACCTCAGTGGGATCAAGGCCTGGTATGCAGGAAAGAGGCACAGAAGAGGGCACTATTGTAAGTATGCCTGTTGACTCCAAGCCATTCTGACCATTGGACTGTAGTTTTATACTTTGCTGGAGTTCATTTGCTAAGCGATGGTATTCAGTCGGAAATATCTGCCAATGTTCTGGTTTAAAACCACTGATGTGGTTTTCTTGGGGTGGTAGTTCTTTTTCTGGTTCCAGCAGTGGTGGTTGTTGTTGTTGGTGGTGTTGTGGTGGTTGTTGTTGTTGTTGTTGTTGTTGTTGTTGCTGTTGTTGTTGTTGTTGTTGTTGTGGTGGTGGTGGTGGTGGTGGTAGTGTTGGTGAAGGTACTGTTGATTGTTGCTGTGGTGGTGAGTGTTGTTGATGATGTGGTGAAGGTAATGGAGACTGTTGTTGGGATATTTGTGCAGGTATATGCTGGGGTGATACCTGTGGCGGTGATATCTGTGAAGGTGATATTTGAGAGGGTGATATTTGCTGTGGAGGTAATGGGTGTGGTACTATATGTTGTGGGGTTAACGGAGTTAACTGTGTTGACAGCTGTGGTGGTGATAACTGTGGAGGTATGTGTATTGGAGCTGGTGGTTGGAGAGGTAACTGTTGAGGTGGTAGTTGTTGTAATGTTGGTAGTGGTAGTGGTATTGCTGGTGGTGGTGGTGGTGGCGGCGGCACTGGCCCTAGTTGTTGTTGTGGTAGTTGTAAGGGAGGTAATTGCTGTAACTGTGGTACTTGTGGTTGTGGAGACACTGATGGTAAGAGTTCGGGACAACTTTGGCCAGAAGAGAAATTATCAGCAGCCTCTTCCTTCAGTTGGCTGGTGTCGTCTTCATCATTGGTCAGCCTCTCTCCACAGTCTTCCAAATCATAGTCTGGAGGGTTTTCAAACTGTTTTGATACAGTTTCTCCAGAATCCAAATCTGCACTATAAGAAACTCGGTTTGGTTTTGTTTGCTTACGACGGTTCGACTTCATCCTAGTGAATCAGCTGGCTTCTTTTCTTGATAGAAATATATGCAGAATACAATGAGGTATTTCTGGTTTTTTTAGTAGAAACAATACATCTTGTGGCCACTATTTGTTTTATCCATGTTGAACTTTGCATACATTCATAATAGTCACTGACCCGTATTCCAATTTTCATGTCTGGAATAGAAAAACAACATTCTTAGATGAAACATAGTCAAAAATAAATATGTATATAAATTAACATTTTGTAAAACATGAATATCAGAGAATCTAGAAATATGTAAGTGGATTGTGAAGTTAAGGAGCTGCATTACAAACAAATTGGAGTGCAAATTTTATTGCAGCTGATGTATTGTGCCTATGGATGGAGTATATAATTCTGAATATCTAAGTAGAGTAAAAATTCTTAGTCGAGAATATGTAAATTGCATTAAAAGAAAAAAGAATTTAAGTTGATCCCTGTACTTGGTTGGTACTTATTTTATCACCTTCTGAAAGGATGAAAACCCAAAAGGATTTGAACTAATAGTTTTGAAAATGAATTAAATACAAGCTATTTTGACTGCATCCATCACATAAGAGGACATTATCTGGACAGGTTGCAAAAAGTTTCTTTAACTTCTACATCTTTGGCTCATTCTCATAGAAGTTCCTTGAGGGTTTGATCCTCAGACACTAAATTCAAACCTCCACACTTATTGGATTTATATTAAAATCAAAGAGTGAGAAGGAGTTGAAAATGAAGGTAGCCATACTCTAGCAGTCCCTGTTGATAAAGGTTATTTTCAACTGGATGCTAAATGAACTAATAAAATCAGACCCACCACCACCAAAAAAAAAACATTTAGAATACACTATCTATAAACACACTAGACATTTATTTTTTATTGGGTGTTCACAACTTTCAGCAAAGTTATAGCAGTGTAAATTGAAATGAAAGTGACACTGCCAGCATTTAGTGTCTTAGATTCAAGAACATGCAAAGAACGTACATTTTAAAAGTTGAAAATACAAATGCTAATTAAAAGATGATTGTAAGCTCTTAAGATATGAAACTTCTTTTTCCATTATTTCATGAATTAAGAAGAAAAATTACTTTACTAGTACATATGTGTATATAAAATGTATATAAACTCTTACACTTTACACATAAACAAAACATGCATTCAAATCCAATTCATATAAGTTTCTAGAGTATATAAACAAAATCAAAGATGCCTTTTCGCCCAACACAGAGAATTTAGTTTCTTAGTTTCTAAAAGGTATATCAAAACAACATTGCCACTATACAAATGTATGTACATATACACAAAGAAATCCAATTCCTATAAGTTGTTTGAAAGATACACTTGATTCCACCAATACTGCCTTCATTGCATAGCAACAGCAACTTCATATTTCATTGATAGAAGGGTGAAGAACTCCACAGAAGCTGTTGTTCCTTAATGGGATTAGCACATCACAAGGAATGATTCAAATTGAATAGAAATGAAATGGAGAGAGAAAACAGCTTCTTTTTCTCACTTTCCCCCCTCACACATAATCAAATGGTTAAGTGCAATCAAATTGAAAGAAAAAGTACTTTGTAGAACTTGCAAAACTTTGAATGAAAAAGAGAAACTTCATAAGTTTTTTTGCATTATGATATTATACGTGTATAAATATAGAGCTTTTGGGCTAGAAGTACACACACACACACACACACACATACATACATACATACCATTTGATGCCCAAATATAAATACATAAACACTAATTCATAGGCTAACAAACAATACAAAAATGCATAAACATACACAGTTAAACATATCTTAAAACATGTATATAGATGCAGAAAATGAAGTTAGCTCTATGTACACACACAGAGGTAGATCAATCATCATCATCTGTAAATAATCAAAATTAAACTGAATTGCTTGAGCAGAAGCAAGAAATAGCAAATAATGATGATTATGATGATTATGGTAGTAGCCATGATATCGCAATGGACATGATGAAGATGGCAGTAATGATAATGTTGAGAATGGTGATTGGTCACATAACTAGGCTAGAAGTATCCCACATTTCTATTACTATTTGACCTAAGAGTCATGAAATCATTAAGTTCCAAAAGAGAGAGAGAGAAAAAAAAACATCCATTTGACAGTCTGAAGATGCTGTCAGGTGGCATCTATAGGGGATCAGGGTAAACACAAAGGAGGCTGGTTTGGTAAAGAGAGTTTAATATTGTTGAGAAGCAAATATGTCTGCCATCTTGTTATTCAAGCACATACATAGACGCATAAGCATACCTCAGCTCCACTTTACGCATCCAAACATATCTCCACATATGCATAAAAAGTTACACTACCATACCATACTAAAAGCTATAGAGTCAATAAAGTCTCCACACACAAGAGTACACAAATACACAGGCATAATAAATCTACCCAGCTTTGTATAAATTTATTGTTATATACACAAAGATATTACACACACAAAACAAATATATGAACCCATATCTAAATACATATGAAAAACTAACCTGACTATAGAAATATGTACACACACACATCTTGACTTACCAAAAATATAAGCTACAAACATTACAAAAACTAATATAACTATCTATTAAAGTAACTATTTTGACAGAATAAATCCCTTAGCCAAACATAGTTATTTTCATCTGGAAAACAAAAGATAAAAAAAACAAAAAAAAACACACACACATTATACTTAACCAGAAATTTTGAATCTGTAGAAATAAAAAGTCACAGATAAACACTAGATTTATCACTGAGTAATCAATCAAGGAAGTTGAACAATAAAAATGTTATGAGAAATTTAAAACATTTCCTAAAGCTCAGAACTTTTTCTCATCATTAAGCAAATTAACCAGTCCCACCACTAGTAATCTGGAGGAAAAATAAAGAGAAAGAAAAGCTGAACATCTACATAATAACAAGAAATTTGCCTCATAATGATAAATAATATAAAAGAAATTAGTTAAAGTATATACTCATCAATCTTACCCAAATGAAAGTATTCAAACAGAAACAAAGTAAAAATTCAAGACTACTACAAGCCTAGCTTTCTATCACATGTAAGTAATTGAATGAAAGAAATGAAACTTACATGTGCACTGACTGGATAATTTTAATTTGGATGGAGACAAACAAAAATGCACAGATATGGTGGAACAATATAAAGTTTAGTTGTTTACTTAGGTTGCTGAAGCTAAATGCAACGCTAACCCAGAAAAGATTGGTCTGCTTCTTACAATATCAAAGACTTTGCCTTTCATCCTTTCTAGGTTGATAAAATAAGTACCAGTTGAGTACTGGGGTTGATTTTATCGACTTAGCCCATCCCCTGAAATTTCTGGCCTTATGTCAAGATTTGAAACCAATATATCACCTGCTTAACCCCCCCCCCAAAGAAATTTCTTCTTTAGTTTCAATACTATTCATATATATTTCTTAAGAAGGAGAAATTAGAATGTTTAATAAACATTCATGCATTTTCAAAGGCATGAATAGTGTAACTAAAGGCTTCAAAATGGGAATAAGAAACATCTCAACCATTGGCATCTATGAAATGTCTAAAGCTAGTGAGATGCTTTGAGGAAGGAATCTAAAGACAAACTAAAAATTGACCAAAAATTTTTGTTTCCTTTTGTTTGAAAAATTTTAAAGACTTTAAGCAACTTCACAAGTGTAAATAAATCAAAGATCAAGAACTTGTGTTGTGCTAGAAGTCATAGGTGAAATCATTATCTGTACAATTCTGCAGGAAAAATGGAAATTTATTTATTTTTTCTATTCATTCCATTTATATTGACTAAAATAAAAAAAAATCTAACTTTATTATTACACCATAAATCATAATTCTACATTTCAAAAGTTGGTACAAGGCTACACATTTTGGTGGTGATCTTGATTTCAACAAATATTACTTATTAACAAGACTTATTCAAATAAAAAGATAATAATGGTTTCAAATTCAGGCACATGGTCAGCAAGTTTTGGGAAAGGGTTAGTCAATTACAACAACCCCTAGTGCTCAACTAGTACATATTTTATTGACCTCGAAAGGATGAAAGGCAAAAAATCAACCTTATTGGAATTTGAACTCAGAACGTAAATAAAGAAGGACGAAATGCCGCTGAACAATTTGCCTAATGTGGTAACAATTCTGCCAATGATATATAATACAGACACAAAGCTTCAAATTCATTGAGGATGGGCTAAGTGATATAACTGTCCCAAGTATTTGATTGGTACTTATTTTATCAATGGATGAAAACAAAACCAATTCAGCAAATTTTCATTCAAAACAAAAAGAGATATAACTAAATATTGTTTGCATCTTGTTCAATGCTCAATTGATTCTGCCAATTACATAGTCTAACAACAATAATAATAGTCCTTTCTAATATAGCCACCTGAAAATTTGGGGGAGGGTGTAATCAATCACATTAACCCCCAGTGCTCCAGTGGTACTTATTTTATAAACCCTGAAAGGGTGAAAGGCAAAGTTGACCTTGGCGGAATTTGAACTCATAATGTAATAATTGTCCAGCATATGCTAACGATTCTGCCACCTTAATAATAATAATGATTTCAAATTTTAGCACAATGCCAGCAATTTCGGGGGAGGGGATAAGTAAATTACATCAATCCCAGAACTCAACTGGTAATTTTATTGACCCTGAAAGGATGAAAGGCAAAGTGGACCTCGGAAGAATTTGAACTCAGAACATGAAGACAGACAAAATGCTGCTAAGCATTTTGCCAGCTCGCCATCTTTATAATAATAATAATAATAAAGTTAAAATTTAGTCACAAGGCCAGCAATTTTGAGGGGAATGGGGCTAGTTGATACCATCGATCACTGTATTTGAATGGTACTTCATTTTATCAACCCAAAAAGGATAAAAAGCAAAGTTGACCTCAGAGGATGCAAAGGGCCAAAACAAATGCTGCAAGTTATTTTTTCTAAGTTGTAATAATTCTGCCAGTTTTCCACCTCCATGATGATGTGAATGATTATGACTGGGTTATTTTCAACCTATTGCAGGTATCTTGTGTTTCTAGGCAAAAAAAACACATAGAGGTAACTACACATTGATGTACACCTATCCTACAATGTCATTCTAAAAATAAACAATCACATCATTGAAATCTCAAAGCTACAAGATAATGTATGAC
>JAOPUL010007422.1:70713094-70734406 GCA_027564515.1 Octopus rubescens
AGAGAGAGAGAGAGAGAGAGAGAGAGAGAGAGAGAGAGAGAGAGAGGGATAAGAAAATCGTTTATACTGGGTATTACAATCATTGTATCTCTTTGCTATCAGAAAACACTGACTTGGAAGAAGTCAGCAAATCTAAGCAACATAAGTAAAATTGCACTCTCAGTTGTATGTGCATGCACATACACACACGCCTATCATTTTCACATGTACATAGAGATTATGTTAATTGTGTGATACTACTGTTCTATTTTACATCAAATCTTAAGCTACTTTTTTCTTAGAGAAGATGAATTTGCATAGAAATGTTTGCTGGTTTTCTTAATATAGCAGCCATTAAGTCTTCTATATAAACACACATTCCCAGTCTATATATGTCCTAACATGCCCATATCAGCTTAGCAATTTTATGACCACTGTCACTGCAACCAACACCACCACTACCACAACCACAACAGCAACTACTATTATTCTGTTGATTTAAGAAGACATTTAGAATTTGATGAATCATCATTTCTTCTAGTTGATGCACAATTTCAAAACAATAACCATCATCATGTTTTTTAAGCTAGTGTAGAAGACTAACCAAATAAAACATCTGATTATAGCTGTCCTGAGTTCCATTTGTAATGGACTGATTGAATATCTAGATATCAGTAATATTCCATAAATGAGTGTTGGCAAGGCATTAACCAATAAAAAAAATCTATGTGAAAGAAAAATTATAAGAATTTATTTTCATTTGTCTTAACAGTTTGTTATAATTAAAGAAAGTCGATCATTTTCCAGTGTCTCATGATTAAGTATCATCTAAAAATCTCCATTTCCCTTTAAACAGAAAAACTTATTTAAAGTTACTCTTTAGATCAAAGTTGAGGAAACTAATCTTAAGGTATATATGACATGAAAAAAATTCAATCTTTGAGTTGAAAATGATTATACTGCAACTTATTTTTGATGATTTAATTTTATTTAAAACCCATCTTTTTAATTAATTGTGAATTAACCTGTGAATATTAGAAATATCCATTTATATTTCTTTATCAGCACCTGTAATTTCCTTCAGAAAATTTAAATATGAATTGTGGTTAAGAACATAAATTCATTTACCATCATATGAGTATCCTTGAAGAGGGTTGTAGACATATTAAGATTTATGTAAACTTTGGCAGAATGAAAAAGTTGGTTGTACTTGTTAACATTTTCCTTTTGACTTATTAGTTTGTATTTAATTTAATCAAGCTGTATACACATTACTATGTTTGTTCGATAACTTACATTTATTTGTTTGCTATTTTCCCCATAATGTCGACTAAAATGATAAGATCATTACTGGAAGAAAATAGGACTATCAATAATGATTTGGAATTGCAGTATTATCTCTTTTAAGGACAAATGTTTTACTTGTTTTGTGACATCTCAAACATACCAGACAAGATAAGAGAGGTACAAGAGATTCCATTGCAGAAATTGGAAGATGGTAAGCAAATGCAATGGTTCCAAGAAGTCATAAGGCAAAGGGATAATACAACTAAAGCAATAATAATTAAAAAAAAGTATATATACTTGGGAAAAAAGAAAACTATTTAGCAATGCAGATACTATACAATGTTTAGGTTCCAGTAAAGTGAATAAGAACAAGCAACTACCATTACCAAAGAAGAACTTAAACTGATCAGCAATATTCAATATATAAATAACAAAGAAATAACAAATTCAGTAATTTTGAATGAGTCAACTAATAATTAATTACTAGTTCAACCCAAGTATTATACTTAATGCATATCATAACTAAGGATTTTTTATTGCTATAAAGAAATACTTGCCTTGGACACATTTACAAGTAGGACATATAGAATTGATATTTTCAATAACTTTTACAGCCGAAAGAGAGATACATGAGAGCATTTATCTAAATCAGAAAGTTAAGGAGGGAAAGCAACAATAAAATTATTAATCCCAGCTGGGCAGGAAATGTCAAGATGAATAATTAGCTATTGTTCATGATGCAAGAGAGAAAGAGGTAATTTATGGTGCACATGGTCTAAAGCACTAAATTCTTTGTTTTTTCCTTACAGCATAATTATATATTTCAAACATGTCTTTGCCACTTTGTTTTAGCGACTTTTTTTATATTACCACACTGATGTAAACTACTCCCCGCCCCCAAAATTTCAGGCCTTCGTGCTTACTATAGAAAGGATTATTATTGCATTTTCAGGTAAAATAGTTGCATGTCTTATTCAACTTCTATTATGTACTTGCATCTAAAATAATACCTGCCATGTATTTGTATGTTTATATCATCATCATCATCATCATCATTTAACATCCGTTTTCCATGCTGGCATGGGTTGGACGGTTTGGCTAGAGTTGGCAAGCTGCACCAGGTTCCAGTTGTGTATTTTGGCTTGGTTTCTACGACTGGATGCCCTTCCTAATGCCAACCACTTTACAGAGTTAACTGGGTGCTTTCTATGTGACACCAACACTGACAGGGTCACCGAGTAACTTGCAAGACAAAAACTCCTTCAGCTGGGAGGGGAGCAACCCAAATGGTTTAGGATATCAATTCTACTGTGGTGGACGGATAGTACAGCAAGGCGCCAGATATCTCGGTCCTTTGTCATCTCCTTCAGTATCTTGAGATCGGCCTTCAATACTTCATCCTATGTTTTCCTGGGTCTCCTTCTGCCACAAGTTCCATCCACTTTAAATGATTGGCACTTCTTTATGCAACTGTCTACATCCATATGCATCACGTGACCAAACCAGCGCTGTCTTCTCTCTGGCACACTGCATCTAATTCCTCTTATGCCTAACTTTACTCTCAATATACTAGCGCTCTGACACACGTATATATGTATGCATATATTTTGTCCATAACTTGTATTAGATAACTATACACAACAGAGATATTTTTAATTTAAAATAAATAATGACTACAGGTTAAGTAAATTATGGCAAGGAAAAAATAAATTAAAGAGGATTGTAATGAAAATTACCTTTTCCAACAAAATAAAATTAATTTTTCTAATTAAAAATTAAAAATGTTATAATGAAAATTTATATTTTCCAGAAATGCAAATTCATTTTTTTTTTATTTAAAAAAAAAATTTTTAAATGTCTATAATAAAAAGTTTGTTTTGCAAAAAAGCAAAATTAATTTTTCAAATTAAAAATATTAAAATAAGATTATAGTTGATATTTCTTTTTTTATTTACAGAAATGAAAATAATTTTTTTTATTTAAAAATTAAGTATTATAATGAAAATTTATATTGTCCAAGAAGAGTATGTTAAATTTTTTAATTAAAATAAAGGTTATAATGAAAATTTTGTATTGACTCAGGAAGGAGAACTAATTTCCCAAATTAAAAAGTTATAATGAAAATTTGGAGTTTTACATGAAGAAAAATTAATAAATATCTATGTATATAAAATTGTGTGTATTTCAATATACATAATTGACAGGGTTTCTGCCCACCATCTTCCTTCTCTCCTACCTCTTCATCTCAGTGAACAGAAATTAACATAGAAATAGATTAGAATTAATCACACAAATGGTGCATCATTTAAAATTTCAAAGAGAACGCTTACTGCTTATAAAATGCACCATGGCATCAATATTAATCTGTCATTTTTGGCAGCTTGAATATGCTTGTATTTCAGGAAATACAAAAATTTTAAATTTTTTTCAAAATATTCCGTCCAAAATTGACTGGGGGTCTCATATGTCCACGAACTTCCATTTTTATTTATAATATCATAAAATAATCAAGGTTTAGTAGTATAATATATTTATATAAATATGGCTTTCTTAGACACATCAGCTTACTACAAATGTATGTATGTATTAATGCTGGTATTGTGCATGAATCACTGTTTAGCTATATATATATATATATATACACATACACATGCCAGTTACACGCCACAAAATTACCATAGAATGAGATGGATAGTTAAATTGATTGTCTGGCTATTCAGGATCTGCATGAAATAAAAAGTATAATAAACATTGCTGAAAGTATATTGTCAGCGTTTTCCTTCAGTATTATATTTTCTTTCTGTATTTGTTTCTTGTTAAACAAACATTAAAACCACATGGAGGTAAGTGAACAGAGCAATATAGTCAAATCTGTTCTCATACTACTGTACAATCTTCAAAGACTGATTTGCATTGTCTTCTAACACAAGAATTTAGTTTTAAATTTTTAAGCACTACAGTACTATAATAAGCAATATAATAAATACAATATCTCTTTAGCATCACCATGGCTGCTATTTTATACATTTTTCTCATTTTATTCTTGCTTTGCTTCTCCAAATTAGTCATAATCTGAATTTGTTGTAAAACTACTTGATAAGAAGTCCATTTGGCAACCATGAGTAATTCAGTTCTCTTTATAACTTTAATACTAATTGATTAATTAATTCTATAACTCAAGATGAATTGTTTTAATATCATTTTAGTGTAAATTAGCTAATGACAATGATGATGTCAATAATAAATAACAACAATGGATTTTAATTTAGGCACATGGCCAACAATTTTGGAAGGAGGGGTTGAGTTCAATCCCAGTTCTTTATTTTATCAGCCTGAAGGGGCAAAGGGCAACGTTGCCCATGGTGAGATTTGAACCCAGAATGTAAAGAACCAGAAGAAATGCCACAGAGCATTTTTTCTGACATTCTAACGAATCTGCCAATCCACTGCCTTATAATAATAATAATAATAATAATCATCATAATAACAACAATAATAATAATAAATTAAAATAATACTGATAATAATAACTTAAGCACCAGGTCAGCAATTTTGAGGGGTGTGGGATTAGTTGATTACATTGAATCTAATACTTGACTGGTATTGTATTTTCTTGACTACAAAGGAATGAAATACAACGTTGACATCAGCAGGATTTGAATTCAGACCATAAAGAACTAGAACAAATACAGCAAGGCTGTATGAGTAAGGAAGATAATTTGGTGGTATCCATCATCTCTCTTGTAACTTTTGGAGAATTGTGAGTTCAAGCACCAGTCTCTTTCATGGTAGCTGTTTCGGGTCACTTGGGAATAAATGAGCCAGAGTTACCAGTGATATTTTGCAGTAGTAGTGATGGAACATGACCCACCAGTAACTGTCAATATAATTTCTCTGTAAACATATATGAAGCAGTTCACAAGTTTTTCCTTTACCAACACACCATGAATCTAAGCCAGTTATCAGAAACGCTTTTAAAATGTTCCTTTAATATATTCACTAAAAATATATTTTCTTTTCTTTTTAATGGAACAAGGTGTCCAAGTTCAGGTCAGGATCCTAAATATATTTGGTAAGACAAATGACTTTACAGGAAATTCTAATAGATTTCTTCTATCAACAAACATATTTCCACATTGTTACTGAAATCCATTGACTTTTACATTGCATTATCACCTTTCTAATTTTCCACTGTACACACACTGGTATTTCTTATGATGGCAGTAAATATGTGACATTGATTTACAAAGTATGGTGAGATGAGAATATTATAAAATCTGGTCCCAAATTCAGACACCCACTACTATTTTTAACAGTATATAAATGGTTAAAAATGTATATAGCAATTATTCTGAGGTGAGTTTTTTTCTAGTATTATGCAGTGCAGCATGACAGTGTTATTGCCATTTAGCAGACATTTAGGGAATGGGAAAAAACAGTGAGAAGAGAGTGATGGAAAGAGTTAGAAAGAGAGATAATAAAAATCAATAAGGATTAGAATTACTAATACTTTTAAAATACCCTACCTCTCTTCCCCATAGTCAATTTTTTCTTTCCTATTGAACATTTGTAATGATATTAATATTCAAAAATTAATAAAAACAAACTAATGGGATGCACTTACAGACACACAGACATACATAAATGGACTAATTTTTTGATTGATGGATAGAGAGAAAGAGACTTGTAGGATAGATTTGTGGTTATTTATTATTAAAAGGTAATGAAAGATTTAAAAGTCATGGAATTAGATGCATTTGGTGAAGATGAGTATTGCTCAGAACATAGTGATTTCAAGGGATTACTCTTTGGTATAGTTTCAGAGAGGATCATTCAAATATTGAATTTTGACCAGCAACCTCAGTGCCATAGTTCTGCTGAAATAGAGCTGACTGAATGTACTCTACAACAGACCACTGCAATAATTACCCAATGGAGAATGATACCACTACTTAATTTCTTTATCACTGTTTATCAAATGCAACATATTTAATGTGCAAATAAAAAGAGACTTTAAACAAAGTTTAGCTATCTATTTATTCTGTAGATAAAAAGCATGACAACAAATTTACCAATGATGCATTTGGCAAGCCAATGAATTTATCAACAATGTATTGGTTTATAATGCAATTACAAGTGATGTGTTTACCTCAACTAATTACCTTCATGAATTTACAGTGAATTACTTATCGAGAGACATAAAAGGGACAATTTGAGGGGAAACAATAAAAAGTATCAAAGTGGAGATTTGTTCAAGAGATAAGTGCACTTGAGAAAGAAAGAGAGCAAATTATGTGACATGATGAACACTGAAAGGGTGTGCTATATTGCATTTTGTAAATATGGAAGAACTGATTGATATGGCAAGAAAGTGACTGGGAATAGAGGCCCATTCATTATTCACTTGTTTGTCTTAAGGCTTGTTCTGTTAATCATTACCAATGTTTTGTTGTTTACTAAGAAAATGAAATCCATCAGAATACAAAATACTGTTTATAGAGTGTCAGCCACTTCAAAAGAAGAAAATCTTGTATGTAAAATTATATTACAATAAAAACCCACAACAAAATGACTACAAAACAATATCAGCAATATCACTTCTGTATTTAGTAAGCTACAGAATGGTTTAAAAAATAATAAATATTTGACATATGTCTTCTGCCTGATGGAATTATTTTATTATGTAGCATAGAGAAAGCTAAATGAAGAAGAAACATCAGCTAATCATTATAATATCAACACAAAACTGCCAACTGCAAGATGAAAAAAAAATGTTAGATCACTTATAAAGGGATTTTTGAGGTATTTAACTGTAAACTAAACAAGAGGGCACTGTCTCCTTTCAAAAACTAACCAGGCAGCATTCTTATGGAATCTGTAGAACTAGCAAAGGAATTTATAGGAAAATGAGGAGGATAGACATTGAGTTTCATATTAATTAAAAAAAGAAAAGAAAAAGTAGAACGACCCATTTCAATAAGTAAACCAATTCTCATCACTCCATTCTGAGAATCAAACAATCTCACAAACTTTCTTCAATAGCTGTGCAACAACCTTACTGTCTGATGTTACCTATTCCAACTGCACCGGGAATAATACAGAACCTCATAAATAACTTTGAAGATGCAAATATGAAATATTATGACTGAAGAAAGACAGAAGCAAGAAAAAGAGGGGGGGGGAGAGAAAGGGAGAATGGAAAAACTCCTGCAAATCTTATTAGAATGATTAATTATAAATGGCTTTAAAGAAAAACAAAATCTGAAAATCAATAAGAAAATAAATATAAAAAGCTGGTGAATTAAATCAATATGTGGGTCAGATGGATTCAGTGACTGCCAGCAACATTTCAGAAATACTTATTTATTGAATATCTAAACTCAAACTGCAACTATGTGAGTGGGCTGGTAGTGAAAGTAGACTTGATATAAGTTATGTGAGAGAAGGTTTTAAAAGATTCTTTTAAGATGATATAGAAAAGAGAATAAATAAAATAAATCTGAAGAGAGAAAGAATAAAACAGTGGAACAAACAGCACATCACTGTTATTATACACATTTACGATACAACAAAATGGCTTAAATTTAAAATATTGCAGCTGATGAGGGAAAAAAAAAAAAATAAACGAAGTTAATGACTGCGTCGCAATTTATTTTCTCTTTTGCTTCTGTGGCTGGCAATTAGTCCATAACATAGAATGCACTTGTCATGATCAGACACACACACACACACACATACTAGCTGTTAATATTATTATATAGCTACAGTAAATATAGTATATTTTATAAACTTATACTGTAGCTAATAATTAGCCTTTGTAAACATAGCATAATAGTATCAGCCATGTAGCAACTTTGAGTTTGAAAAGGTTAAGGTTAAACGGAAGCCACAAAAAAATATATACTAAGTAACTATTTTAGTGATATTAATATATAAAATATCAGGATGAAATGAAAGAGTGGAGAGGAAGTTATTCTAAATGATATTGATCAAGGCTAAATTATCACCAGATTGAGCTGCTCTCTGCTGTTAGACTATTTTGCAATTACCCACCACCACTATAACTATTACCGCTGGCATGTAATTAAATCAACAGGAATAGAAAGCTATACTTAAGAAACTTTTTACATAACACTGGACACACTGGGAATATAAATTAGATATTATTACAACTACAATTATTATTATCCTTAGACTAATTATTATGATGGGAGTAGAGTTAAGCATGACAGAAGACTGCAAGATCCACTACTTTACTGTACATGTAGTGAGGTACATTACTGTTCTATGTTAAAAATCCTACTTCAATGAACTTTGATTTTTCAACTGCGTGCATGTGTGTGTGTGTATGTGGATTTAACAAATTAACGAGTATAAATATGGCGTTAAGATTCATTTCAATGCAACTAACTTTCTTAAAAAAACTATCAGGATTAATGAACAGCATTATTCAAGTCTCATAAATTAAGTTTTGAGTAAAATGTTAAAATTAACACAAAGTCATATTCCCCTTCTCTATTAATAAGAAGTCCTGTTCCTAGTTAAAATAATTTGCAAATTATTCATAGAAAAGGAAATGTGTAGCAGCTGCACTAAGGGACCAGGCTTAATTACCTTGTGGTATCTGGTCATGAACTGTTAGGTTAACGTTTCTATTTGTTTTGTTTTTTTGTTTTTTAATTTTATAGTTTTCTGACTTCAAGAAAAAAAAAATGTGCCAGTCAAATAAATTTTTTTGACAGCACCCTTTCCAAAACTTTTTCTCTACACTGATTAGTCAGGGAATGAGCAGTGTCCATGACTTTTATTTTTTTAAAATTACTTTTAGGGACACCGTAATTCGTTATGAAACCATAATATACAACCAAAATATATTAAAGGCTTATAAGTCAATATTGTGTCCTATCTGTGTTAGCAGTGCAATTTAATCACTTTTTAAAGTTATCTCTACAGATTCTCTATAGAAATTAGAGCCAGCACTGAAAGTTATGATGTTTCGTATATGAATACGTCTATGTAAACAATGTAATCGAAGATAGAAAAATAGGCAATGGGTGTATATGAATATTTCAAAGTTATTGCTCCTTCTTCAGCACCACATCTAACCCATCCATGAACACACGGAATATGGTGTCCCTACGAGCAATTAATATGTATGTATGTACCAGATGCTAAGAATGTGTTTAATATGTAAAATTGTTATATCCAACTGTGTTACACCGTTAACTTTAGTGGCTATTTAAGCAATATATTTGTGGATGGTTAATGGGTTGGATGTGGTGGTGATGAAAGAGCAATAACTCTTGAAATATGTATCTACACCCATTACCTATTTTTCTGTATTCGATTGCATTGTTTACATAGACGTATTTGTATACGAAATGTCATAACTTTTAGTGCTGACTAATTTCCATAGAAAATCTGTAGAGATAACTTTAAAAAGGTTATTTTTGGGAGACCTGCAAGACTGGAGGGAAGAAGAGAGACTATCCTGAAACTAGAGATCGGGTCCAAATATTTGCAGAGTGACTCTGCTAAAAGCATCCAAGAACCAAGTGGTGAATTTAAACTAGACAACAGATTAAGTCTACCACCCAGGAGCTTGGAACAGATGCTGCCAGATATTTCACCCACCATTTTAACAATTCCATTAATCCACTGCTTCCACTCAGTGGCCTTGAGCCAAACTTAGAACTCATTATTATTATTATTGGGGATAAAGAAAAATAAGAACCAAAATAAGTATATCCTTCACAATCTTACTCACTTCTACTGATCTGATTCTTGTAACTACACTGACTACACTACAGTATTCAGTTCAAACTGACTACAGATAACATCAGTTTGAACTGAATACTATCAAGGTATAACTTGACTGATTTTTATCACTATACAATTATAATTCTCCTTCAAGTTAACATTTTTAAACTACACAGACAAAATTTAACATACATACCACATTTATTCATATTATAAGATGCACTATTTTTTTTCATCTTTAAATGTTTCCAAAAATTGTCCTGCATTTAATGCAGCTGTAATATGGATGGGAGACTGAGCACTGTAGACTAGGGAACTGGATGAGCATAAGCTTGCTCAGCCCTATAACTGTTACTAATGATAAAATATTGGAAACAAGCCAAACCATCACAGATTGTTAGCACAAACTTGTGGCTAACAGTGGTTACCTAAAACATCACAGCCAGAAATACAAGTTTTACATCCAATATGGCAATTCTCTTGACCAAAATACACACAACTATATAGTTGATCTCAAAGATAAAGTTGAAATACTGCACTATCATAACTTAATTTATTTATGATAAATTTATGGTTTCATACTTTATTCCAGTATACTCACAACATTGTGTTTACATGCACAGAATCATAAATTTTCTTCTACAAAGCCACTTTAAAATATATTTTAATAAGTATATGATAAACTATACGAAATTTGTTTTTATCCACAAAATATATTTGCTCTCTTATGTGTGAGAGCTTCTTATACACCTCTAAATATGGTAATTAGAATATTAGAACATTAAATATATTCAAAATAGATAAACCATGTCATTATTTGTTTGTTTTTCAAAATTCATAAAGAAATTAGAAAAAAAACGATCTTCGACTTGTAAAAGTGAATAACTCAGATTTATTATTACTTGCAGAAAGTTCAAGGTAGGTAAAATCACAAGCTTTCCATCTATATTGCAAAACTGTTCATAATGTGAAGAAGGTTTCAACTGTGATTCAAAATCAGGTCTAAGCTTGGATCATTATCTATACTATGCACCATAATGACAATAATATGAATAATAATTTTTAACATTGCAGAAGAGGAATAGTTGATTTAATCAAACCTTGTACAATTACCACTGCAATAACTGAAGATATGAAATAAAGTCAGCTCATGCACGAATTGAAATAGTTCTGCCACTTCACTGCTCTAAAATAATAATGTTTCTTTACACTGGTACAAGGCCACAAATTTGAAGGAAGAAGTTTAATCAATTGAACAGTAATGAATAACATCACTATATTGGTACTTACTTTATTGATCAAAGAAGAATGAAATTATTAAGTTGATCTCTCTGATTTTTAAACATGAAACATAAAATATATAGTATTTTTTCCTCTGTTCTACCATTTCTTTCACAATGCTGCTACTCATAATAATAACATTTTTTCATTATACTAATGACATACTATGCATGTCTTTGATTTTGTTCCACAGTTAGGGTTGTTTAAAACATAACACTCAATCAAGCATACAAATGATAAGCAGAATAATATCACCTATGAATTATTTCATGAAGAATTAAGCTAATTTTGTACAAGGGTGACAAAATTAAATGGTTAGACTTTTGGTATCTAACTTTTATGATCAACATGGTCAGAGGAAGTCAACTTAAAATAAGATTACCACCACCAATAACAACAATTTCTATTATTGATACAAGGCCAGCAGTTTTGGAGGAGGGGGCTAGTCATTTATCTCGACCCCAATGCTTGACTTGTACTTATTTTATTGACCCTGAAAGGATGAAAGGCAAAGTTGACTGAGGTGGAATTTGAACTCAGAATGTCAAGATGGACGAAATGCCGCAAAGCATTTTATCCGGTGTACTAATGATTCTACCGGCTCATCACCTTAGCAGCAACAACAATAACAATAATTTTCAATTAACAATAAAGATGAATGATTTTTAATATAGGTACAAGGGGATAAATTTCAAAACATGATAATATCAATATTAACCCAAGTACTTGGCTGATATACATTTTATGGATCCCAGAAATCCCTGTTGGAGTTGAACTCAGAATTTTCGAAAGAAAAATGTAATACGACATGGCACTCTAACTTTGTTATTCTCATACCAGAGTAATAATAATCATTTATAATGATACAAAGCAATAAACTTTGAAGGTGGGGTACAGATGATTGAATTGATGACCTTAGTAACAATTTTATGAATCTTAGAGGAATGAAGAAAAAAAAAAAAAAAGATTTTAAGTATTTTTAGTCCAGAACATCACTTATTTTGCCAACTCAAATACCGAAGAAATGTTGAGTAACACATGGCCTTCTTTATTGAGTTAAAAAAGTCTATATCAATGTATTATTGATACTTAAATTATTGAGCTCACAATTGAAGGGCAGGTAAAGTATTACCTGGTGGCATTTCAACTTAGAATAACAAATCAGCTCAGAATCTGGATAATCTTACCTTGTTTTTCTACTGAAAGCAGCATCATTAACATAGTGACTGAATACATAGAACAATAACAATAATTATACCGAAAACAAGAGGATACAAATGGAAAAGTAGTGATGCTATAATTACATTATTTTTTAAGTGTTTAGATTGCATTACTAACAAGAAAGAAAGAGAGAGGGAGAGAGACACATACATACACACAGACAGATATGAAATTACTATATCTTATAGACTTATAGACAGAAATAAAATGTTAATTCAGTTGACTGTCAGTGAAGAATTGTGCGCACACAGAATATTACCAACATATGTACACGCATAACCTAATTTTATGGAAAGAAAATCAATAGCTTGTTAATATGAAATTATTTCTAAATTCTCAAAAACAACAAAATAAAAAGAATGAATTATACTTATATATGTGTATATATACACACACACACATGTATATATAATCTATCTATCATCTCTTTATCTATATATATATATATATATATATACATACATACATAAATATGTATGTGTGCGTGCGTGTATGTGCTGGTGACAGAAAGTGCATTCAGCTGTAGAAAATCTGCATCAACAAATTCATTGTGATCCATGCAAGCATGGAAAAGTAGACATTGACCTGATGATCACGATGATGATACTGATGTATATACATAATATAATGAAACAAAATATATATCATGGTGTATAGTAACATTTTTCAACAGGTAGTAAGAATCTATTAATCTCTCAAAAACTTTTATGAGCCCACTTTTCAGACAGATATTCTACTCTCAACCATCATGATGTATATATATCATACATTCTAACAGAAATAAATTCTCAGAATTCTATTATTAGCCTCTACTAAAAATTATTTTGAAAAATATCTAGTTGCAATAATTTTACATACACAAAAAAAAGGAGGGAGAGGAAGTCATCCACCCTAAAATAACAGATAAGATAACCAATGTTGTCGCAAAAATGTGATGAGAACAGGTATTTATTAAATTACTCAGGGTAAAATTGGCCCCCTCCCTACTCACACAAACTTTACACAGTGAAACTAGATAAGCAGTATATATGCTAGGGAGACTACCTAATACTAATCCAGTCAATTTACATATTGTTGATGGTGAGTGCTAATTAGATCGGCCCTGCCATGGAAAGGAATTAGAGTTTACTATCAGATAATATTTCCCTACCAAACATGAGACTTTGATAAAACTTCTAAGATTTAAAACAAATTAACTAGAGATATCATAGATTAAGGGCAATTGATGGCCTGATCTTGAAAATGTGAAAAATATGACTACTACTTAAATGACAACACTTCTTTCAAATGATTCAATAAAAGAATAAAAATATTAACACATCATTAAACCAAACTAAAATATTCGGTTTATAAATAAAAGACAAGGAAGAAAATATTGGCAACTGGAAGAAGAAACTGTTTTAGCTTTTTTCTCTTCTAGAAGAAAAAAATCTCTTTTTTTTTTAATTTTTTTCTCATGGACTATACCTACAACTATAATGGCAGCTGCAATTGCTGCTACTGAAATTCTACTACCATTTCTAGCATATCATTTACTGAGAACTGCTCAGATATTCTTGAGTAAGAAAGAAAGAAAAGAGTGGGGCAAAAATACCAAGAGAATAAAAAGCCTACAAATAACACCTATTTTTAACTATTACGTAGAAGCTGATTTTGAATTCTATTTCAGTTCCCCTTTGCCATTTTAATAAAGGTAGACTGTCAAATTAAGGTAGTTTAAGCATTCAGGACAAAAAGTATACTATGTTTTGCAATAGTTGCTTAAAATGGATGTGCTTACGGTGGTAAGGCTGGTGACATGAGAAAAAGTATGATCAGAAAAGAGCCAATTAACCCTACTCTAGTCCTTGAAGTTACTCTGTATAAAAACACTTGTCATTCTTCACTGATCAGAAACAAAGAGAAGACAGCAGACAACTTTGTTTATGCAGGCAATAAAATGTTTAGAATATAAATTATTTTAATTTAAATTCATTTTATTTTTCTTTCAGATTAAAAACAAACTATTCTTTATTATGTTTAAATATCAAACTTTTTTTTAAAAAAGTTAATTACAAATGTGCATGTTTGAGCATGTCAGTGGCTCCTACTCTTCAATGTGTGAATGCAGTTTTTTAATGCATTTATTTATGTATATTCTGTAGGTTATTGAGTATATAAGCATTTCCCACATGTGTGTGCATGTGTATATAGATGTATGTAGAACATATATGTGAAAATGTGTATATAGATGTATGTAGAACATATATGTGAAAATGTTTGCAGTTTAATGAACCTTTTCTTGTATGCTGTGTATGGTAATCCTCAAATATATGAATGTGAGTGTGTGTGCATAGCCATTTTTCATAAAGTAAAGCTTCTTGTGACCAATTGATTCTGGAGGATGTGGAAGTTGAAAACTATAAGTAGAACTATAAGTAGAACTAAACTATAATTATTATAATGCACACACACACACAAATAAATGAAAAAAAAACCCTTGACAAAAATAAATGTGAGGTTCAAAGGCAGAGTGATTCCATATTTGACAAATAAGATTTACTAAGTCATTTTGACTAATCACAGTAAGGCTACCCTACTGAAGATATTTTTTAATATTTGCTACAGCATTCTAGGCATAATCTATAGAATAAATAAATAAATAAAATAAAATAAAAAAGCTATTGTTTAATAATAGACCTAGAAAACATCTCATTCTGAACTTGAACTATTTAAGACAGAGAATTTATCTTATCTCCCTTTGATTTCCCCCTCATCACTTTGCATGTGTGCATCTGCATGAATGTGTGTGTGTGTGTGTGTGCATCTATGAATGCAAATTTTTATATAATATTCTATTAAACATACACAAACAGAATGGTGTTGGGTTAGA
The DNA here is from genome assembly GCA_027564515.1 of Octopus rubescens. Taxonomy (NCBI): domain Eukaryota; kingdom Metazoa; phylum Mollusca; class Cephalopoda; order Octopoda; family Octopodidae; genus Octopus; species Octopus rubescens. The sequence goes on from JAOPUL010007422.1 coordinate 70,728,495, forward strand.
TTACATTAAGCTAACTAGCTTAGTACCTCATACATTATGAGTTCAAGCCCTAGTAAAGTCAATTTTCATGTGTATGTATTGTATATATTTCTCTGATGTTTATCTGTGATTGACTGGTATTTTATTTTATTAACATTGGAGGGATGAAAGCAAAGTTGAACTCTGTGGGATTTGAACTCAAGACGTATTTGTTCTGGTTCTTAACTAGAACGCATACTACAAGGCATTTTGTCCAATGTTCCATTCATTCTACCCATAACAATTGTTTCTGACAAAGGTACAAGGTATGGAATTTTTGAAAAGCTTGACTGGTACTTTATTTTATAGACCCCCTGGAGGGATGAAAGGCAAAGTTGACCATGACAGGATGAAAAGGTACCATGCCAAAACAAATACAGTAAAGCATTTTTCAGCCAATTAAAGATGTCTTTTACAAAATGTGTCTTGATCATCATCATCCTCCTCCTTTAACGTCCGTCTTCCATGCTGGCATGGGTTGGACGGTCTGATTGAAGCTGACAAGCTTGAGGGCTGCACCAGGTTCCAGTCTGATTTGGCTTTGTTTCTACGACTGGATGCCCTTCCTAACACCAACTATTTTACAGTGCGTGCTGGGTGCTTTAACGTGCCACCGGCACTGGACACTTAAGAAATCATGGGTAATACCTGACACTAACACAAAACTGGAAAGGAAACAATTATTTAAATAGACCCACATACAAAAAACTGGTACATACTTTATTAACCCCCAAAGGATGAACAGTAAAGATGGTTTCTACAGGATTTGAATCCAAAATGTAAAGGGGCTTCACTAAATTCATCATTCTGCAGTTACTGCCATCCTATCATTCTACTAATGATAATTTTTAACATTGGTACAAGGTCACACACTTCTTTGGGTAGGAGTGTGATCAATTAGTATTTTTTTTATTGACCCTGAAGTGATAGTGGGAGGGATAAAGACTAGGTTGACCTTGAGAACACTACTGTTTTAGTCACTCCATTTTCACAAAAATAGTTTCAGGTATAGGCTCAAGGTCATACACATTCAAGAGGGATGCTGTCAATTAGATTGACTCAGTACTTGATTAATATTTATTTTATTAATCCTGGTAAGAAAGATAAAGGCAAAATGAACCCCAGAGGGATTTGAATTCAGAATGCAAAGGACAATAACTAAACACCATCTAAACAATTCTACATGTAGCTTCAGATTTATAGAAGTGAAAGAAAGTTACTACAGTGAAGAATTGAAAACTTATGAATTCTGCACACCTACTTAATACAAATACTTTAGGGCACTTCATGATTAAGTATAAAGTAGAGCTCAAATTAAAGTGAAGTGTGTGTGTGCGTGTGAGAGAGAAATGATAAAGAGGAGGCCTGCTAAATTTCATGGCCACTTTAGAAACTATCTAGCATTGGCTGTTGCTGGTGATTGGAAAGGCATCAAAAGGCAGCACTACTACAGTAACACACTTTTCTATGTCAATCCAACTGAAAATAATCATCACAGTAACTTAGTTCGATTGGCAATTGATCAACATTTCATTAAGTTGTGTTATAGTAAAGTAAAGACCCCCTTTGGTCATGAATGACCATGGGATACACCTACGAAGTTTCCCTCCAAGACACAAGTCCAGGCAAGGTTGCTTTGTGGAAGACCAGCAGTTGCCTATGCATACTAGTCTCCCCTCTCCATGCCACTGATGTTGTCCAAAGGAAAGGCAAAGGCCGATACAGATTGGCACCAGTGGTGTCGCAACTCATTCCTACAGCTGAGCGAACTGGAGCAACGTGAAATAAAGTGTTTTGCTCAAGAACACAACCCACAGCCCAGTCTGGGAATCAAACTTACAACCTCATGATTGTAAGCCCAACGCACAAACCACTGAGCAGGACATATTAAATGCATACCAACTGATATACAATTCTCTCACATACACACTAGGGAAAGCAAACCTCCTTAAACATACAAAAACACAAGCCAAAAAAAAAATCATTGATAAACAGAAATACAAACTATGAATACACACTAATTCATACAAATATACATAAAGTATGGTGACTTAAGAAATAATCCTCTAAACTAAAATATAATGAAAAATCAAAGAAAAAAGTGTGTGTGTGTGTGTATATATATATATATATATATGTATAACAAGCCATCACTGGCTAGGCTATCTATTTTTATATAAAATCGGCTTAACGCGGTAAAAAGAAACACGGAGAGATGATGTTAACACATTTAGACATTTCAACAACATATACATACAAATACAGAGACAGGAAAGTATTTTTTATGTAAGTAAAATCTACTCCATGCAAATGCTCTAATATCTTGATATGACAGACAGAATTTTCAGCAAGAGAGAAGTGAAAGTACATTTTTCTAAAAAAATGTATACATATCATAACCATGTGGTGAGCAATGCACGTAAGTGTTAAAATTCCAGATGCAGTGTTTATGAATCAGTTTCATTTCTTTGTTATAACTATTTTCACTTATGACAGTAATTCACACAGGAAAGGCATGAATGCTACATCATCCCATTTACTCTTCCTCTAAAGGTATTAGACTTCTAACAGTAGTAAATTAATTCTGGAGAGTGACTTACTATGACTGTCACACTCCAGAATAAATTTACTATAATCACCATCAAGAATGGCCAATGATTGAAACAAGTAAAAGAGAATATCATCAGTTTAATAACTTTTTTGATTATTTATATGCAAAGGGATACAGTTGAAATGGATATATAGCAGAAAGGATTAACTCTGAATGTTACTAATAATTATTTATTTTTAAATCAATTACTTCTTGTAGAAATGTTAATACATAAGACACAATATAAAGAATCTAAACAAACTTGTTATAAAATTGTTAGCTCTAAATTCACAGTCCTATGCATAATCATGTATTCCTATGGTATAGGGCCACATATTTATGGGAGAGTAAAAGAGATGAGTAAAGAACTGAAACTGACCAGTAAGAATTGGCCTCTCAGTGAATATATCACTTAATTATTCTTCATATAACGCCACTATTCTGCACGAAATAATGTTTCTGACTTAGGTGTAAATTTCAGGGTTAAAGTAATGAAGCGCTGTGACAAACCATATTCAATCGTCCATATCTCTCAGTCTAGATGGTTTTATAAAAATGTAGCCACAGTTCTTCCATTTCATACGAGTGTGTGTGTGCATATATTTATTATCTTTAAAGTGAGTAGTCAAGGTCCCCTTTATTCATCAGAGAAGCTATTCCAATATATATTTCCTTGAGTAACAACATAAAAATATATTCATTCTCAAGTAGTGCTTACTAAGCAAGCTTGATGAACTTTACTGAAAAATGTCAAAATAGCTGAATAAAGTACTGAACTTCATTTAGAAAAGAAAAACTTTCTTAGTCCTTTAACTTTATCTTTGGCATTTTTACTGAATTGACCAACCTCAATTGAAATTTGATTACAAACTCAAAGAGATTAATTACTCAACAACATAGGATTGAAACTCTTTTCACTGTCACACTGCCTACTTAGGCACAATACTACATTTACAAAATGGGGAAAAACTTTTGGGGGTTTACATTAATTTAAGAACATTAAAAACAAAATCAAATAGCAAAATCCTGATCCTAATATGAGAGGTTACTTCTAATTCTCAGTTGCTAAACACACCACACACACAAGCACGCATGTGTGAATGTGTGTGTTTAGCAACACTATTTGAATAAACTGGAATATTACTGATACTATTCCTGTTGAATTCTCATGTGATTTGGGAGAAATAATAATAAAATTGTAACCTTTATAAATACACCTGCTTTCATATATTTCTTAAAACGTAAAATCAAGCTTTAGTTAAGTACAAGTACATTTCTTGCTAATGCAAACTTATATTCTCTGTACAGGACAGTGATTCACAGACTTTTTTAAATTTGTTCTGCATGGGATATATGAAAAGTTTAAAGAAAAAAAGATTTTTAAAGTTAAAAAATTTAGAAAGAAACAGAGGTAACTTTTACTTCCCAAGTTTTATTAATCATACTTGAGTATAACAAAATATGAATAGTTTTCAGAGATGTTCAAGCAAATGTTTGGATTTTCTAAAGCATTAAAGTGCATTTTTAAAAATCTACTGCATACCTAGACATCTTGTGCATAAAATATAAACATATGACTAAAGAGTTAGCATTTTAATATGCTAACTTCAAGGTAAACAAACAACCACTGAGTTATGTAGCCTACTTTATATCATTATGTCCAGATCATGATAAAGCAGCATTGTCCCTAGCATATAATCAATCTCATAGGAAGATAATAAGTGAGTAAACTGGATTATATTAATATCAGTGCAGAACAATGAAACAAGACAAAGTTATATAATTTGATATGGAAAATGAGATGCTTATACAAGTTTATAAAAACTAAAGTAAAAATCACACAAAGAAGATAGTTACATAAGATGCTGTGGTGTATGAAATAGTCACTTTGTATATATGTATGTGTATGTGAATGCAAGTGTATGTGTGTATATATATATAACTTTGATATGTTTCGGCCAGTATTGGTCCAGGCCATGTCTAACTTAATAGCACCACCTGGTATTATTATATATATATTGTTTTTTATTTCACTTAGGCATAGCGGATACTAATAACCTGGTGTGAGAACTCAATATACATATGCTGCAGAACAAAGTGTCTGTCAAGTACAGAGCAGTAATAAGAAATTAAAATGACAAAGGAAAAGTAATTATGCCATAACCTTCATTAGCTTCAAAAATGAAGTGCTTTATTATTTGAAGCTCCGATGAAGCTATAGGGTGATACACAAGCACTTTAATATGAGTGCATTGCATCTTATGGCAGAAACAGCTGTAAGCTAATGAAGTTCACGACATAATTTCTTATTCCCATGTCATTTTCATTTCTTATATATATATATATATATATGTATATATATATATACAACAGTTCATATTGCTTTTTTCTTCTTTTTATTATTATTATGAAATATGGATGTATGCATAAAATTAAAAAAGAAAATATGCACAAAAGAAAAAACAACTAAGTATTACTAATATTTTAATAATTAACTGGGAGAAAAGAGCAGGGCAGAAAAGATATACAAGCTACTAAAAACAATAACTAGATAGAAATGTCTGAAGTGAAACAATATATGTATATAATAAAGTTACTATTTTAGAGCACGTTTAAGAATAACAATGGAACATATATTGATGGTTGACTCTACATTAAGAGTAAAATTTATTGTGAAGATCAGATTAAGACTTCACAATATATCCCAAATGATAAATTAACGATTATGACATTATTTGTAAGAGAAGAGATAGAAGTAAATAAATGTTAAATCTAGGTGGCATCACTGTATATCTTGGATAACATGTGAAGCTACATATACTTGTGTTACCCATCATATGACAAGTAATATTGGAAATATATTTTGTCATTGAGCAATATCAAGTAATGTTACACATCGTAAAATAATTATAATTTTAATTTATTTCACAGCATTTATAAAAAATAATGAAAATGAATAATAATATAGTAGTATTAATAATAATAATAATAATAATAATAATAATAATAATCATAAGTAACATACAATAACATAAACATTTCCCATTTGAATATTTGCAATAAATATGTATTACCAATAACAATGATACTGTTTAACTATAAATCAATTAAATTAAAGATGTAACATTAATTCCAAACAATGCAGCATGACGTTTGTAGCATATCCAAGCAATCGACAATAAGTATTATTAGAACTGATGATGATGGATACCTAATATACTCCCTCAACACAGCCATCTATCTATCTATCTATCTATCTATCTATCTATCTATCTATCTATCTATCTATCTATCTATCTATCTA
>JAOPUL010007422.1:70754673-70768909 GCA_027564515.1 Octopus rubescens
CAAAGTGATGAAAGGCAAGGTTAACATTGCTGGGACTTGAACTCAGAAAGTAAGGAGCCAAAAGAAATACCACAAGGCATTTTGTCCAATGCTTTAACGATTTTGTCGTTCCACACTTTTGTGATATATATATATATATATATATATATAGTGATGGCTGCTTACCTGAATTTCAAAAGCTGTGGTTAGGAATTTTGCAATTTAATCAAAAGGTTTCTACAATAGCCTTGAACTGGACAATTGCACTATGAGTGAAATTTGCTATATGGTAAGTGTACAGAAGCCAGTTGATAATAATGCCAAAAGTAGAAAGAATTGATAAAAAAAAATTCAAGAAATTTTTTCAATTCTAGTTAAGAAAACAGGTCAGGCCTGTTCTTAGATATTTCTGATATAGGTTGTGGTGAACTGGCCAACAAAACTACTGAACAACTTGAAATATAGGGATAACAGATAAAAAAAAAATCTTAGTCAAGTAGAGAGAGCTAAATTAATAAATTAGAAATATTTCTGTCTTCAGAAGTAGTTTAAGTGTAATTAATTAGTTTCAACCAGATTGGCTAACAAAATGTTTAGCATTTAACATCTGCATTTACTACAATTGTGATTTCTTACAATGCTATAAAGTTTTTAAATATATTGGTTGTGAAAACTAAATATTTAGAAATAATAATAAAAAAAACAAAACTATATAGACATTGCTTTGATAAGAAAAAAACTGATTATCACATTATTCAGAAACCATATCAGTGAGAATATGTTAAATTGAACAACTAAACTAAACTAACCTGGAAAACAGAGTAAATAAGAAAAGAACTTTGACTTGTTATTTCAAGCAGTAAATATATTGCTAATTTCAATCTTTAATAAAACTCCTCCCACCTATTTCAAGAAATAGTAAAATCAACAAACTGATAATATGCCTCTATCTCATCCCTTCATCTTTCTTAATATGAAAACCTTCAATGTGAATCACATAAAAACTCTCTCTCTCACACACACACACACAAAGTAAGGTGAGGCAAAGATAAGTTTTTAACAGATCAAAGAGTGGTGAATATCTTTAGAAAGTTAAATTGCGCTATTAATTATATACTCGACAGCCTGAATAGATGAGTGGTAAAACCTTTAACAATCCATGCAAATTTACACGGAAACTCAACACACAAGTAATGAATATTCAATTTTAATGGAGACAAAAACCTAACTAAAATGACTACTACTGCTACAATAACAATTACTACTACTCCTGCTACCACAAATAACACCACCACCACTAACAGCGCCATTAATTATAATAATTATACATTTTCGTTTCTGCTTTAATAACACTTGTATTATTCTAATGGTACAAAAACTGAAATATCCCATGAGAACCAGTTCAAGGAAAAGAGCAAAAGAGTCAAATTAAATAAAAATATGGAAACAATAAAAATTAAAAAAATATAATAGAGGATACAAGTTTAATAGCAAAAGATTAATAGACAGAAAAGCAGCAGTCGACAAAATGCTTTGTGGCATTTCTTCTGGCTGTTTACATTCTAGGTTCCAATCCTACTGTGTCACCTTCATACGTCCCAGGTCACTAAAATAAAGTGCCAGTCAAGAGCTGGGTCGATAATATCAACTTAACCCCACCCATCTTAAAATTCTTGTCTATTTGAAATGTGTTTAGTATTTTTAACAATCAGTATTTACTATAACAGTAATTTCTTACAATGCTACAAAAGCCATAACATTTGTAAGGGAGAATATAGGCTACTAAAAGATGATAGTATTGAGTTTGAAATGAAGATCAAGCAGTAGTGGCTGGACTTACTGAGGGCTGTTTGCAATTTAGTATTCATGTGTCTATGCACTGTCATAATACTGTTTCAAGAAGTATTTATACTGTGAAAATGTATAATTCAATGCTTAGACATGTTTGTCCATGTGAATTGTTATCAACATCATATTAAATGTAAATAAGTTTTAACATGACCAAGAGCTGGGGTTTGAGGAAAGGGACTTGTAATAAAAAATTAATTCAATATAAAAATCTGTTTTAAATTTAAAAGGAAAAAACTAAAGGAAAAGAAAATGAGATCAAAATTTGCACCAACTGAAAAGTAATAATGACATGCATATCATAAGGCACAAATATCTAACAACAGCTAAACTGTAAAGTTAAAGTGATAGTGGCAACAACAGTCATAAAGACTTTTTCAAACCATTTGATACAAACCTACCTGACACTGCCCTTTCTTGTGTAATACAAAGCCTCCTATTTTAAGGAGTTCAGATCTAAATTGAAATTAAAACTTTCCAACATGTAAGAACCCTTTGTTAAGTTATGCTGCAAACTTCAGTTTAATAATGACAAAGTTACTTTACTAAATCCCATCAAACTCTTGTTCATTCTCAAAAGTAACAGCAAGTCAGAGTGTATGTATGTATGCCATAGGAAATCTGGAGACAAAATAGTTGTAATGATTGTTTAGTGAAAATAATAAAATTATTAATGCAATGTAACATTCCAGTTTTAAAGGGAAACAGAAAAAGTTAAAAATTGGCATTTAGTCAACTGACTAAACTTAGTATATTAGCAGTACTATCAAACCTGGGGAGGAAAAGAGACCAAAGTAAATCTCAGAGCAATTGAAACTCAAAAAGTAAATGATTTAACTAAAAGCTTGGCAGTGAACTGGCCACACCACTATATTCTTAGTAATGACCATAATATGACTGTGAGGGTAGATGAGACAGTAAAATAGTAGGATAGATATTTTAAACACTTTTCTCAAAACCTGGCTGTTCTGAATTGAACGTCAACTATATGTCCTGTCATTTAACAGAAATTAAAGGTGATAGTGAAAGTCTTAAGATATGTAAAATGTGTGTATGCTCCACCTGATGCCTTTATCAACACAAACTGAATTTGACTCCAATCTCAGTATTGCCCCCACACACACACACTTCCCAGCAGTAAATGTTCCCATACACATCATGTATAAAAACTAAAAACTTCCTACTCATGAGATCCACTCATCTCTCATCTTCTGGATTGCAGGCTCCTATTAGATTGTACCTCTGAAGCATGTGTTGATTCCCCCTGCCCACTGCTCATAGTTCCCCCCAGATTGTGTTTTGTCCCCCACTTTCTCTCTCTAATACATAAATGACCTACTTGTCACCACATCTAATACTAACCATTCATATGAAAATGACATGAGATATTTCATTCTCCATTCTCTAAACAAGCATCATCCATACACAATCTTGATACCACCCGTCAGACCTTAATCTTAAGAGCATCCTCCAGTGAGGCTATGCCAACTTTGTCTCTTAACAGCCTCAAAAAACTCAAATGTTACTCATATCAAAACATCACCACACTGCACTCTCTCTAAACATGTGTGGCACTCAACTAAATTTCTCAGTCACTCCAAATGTTGGATTGCACTATCACTGAGGATTTCTCCTGTTTAAAGTAGATCATTAGCCTAGCCCTTCTCTTTAGAGTCAGAAGATATTCAGCTCACAACAGTTGCTGGCCCTTTACTTGGCTCAACAGAGACCCACAATGGAATATTGTTCCCACATCAGGGACAATACTGCTGCTATATACACTAACATCCTAGAGGTATCCAGACAGAAAAGGGCCAATTGTCTGATTGGCACTATATCCCTTACAAACAAACTCCAGCCTCTGGTCCACAGACTTGCAGTCTGCTCTCAATAGGAGAATGGTAGGAGTTGCATTTGCTGATTAGCTTAGAAGATGCTAGTAGTGGGAAATTTTACTACTACTTCTAGCAGCTTGAGCAACTATGTAGTGGTCCCACCATTTGGTCATCCCTGAAATAGCATATGCAAAAAATCATTTGCATAAATATACAGATACATAATCACATAAATAATAAATATACAAAGAATAGATACAAATGTAGCTGAAGATAGTTTTACTAATTTTGCATCAGGTAATAACCAACTTTAGAAAATTAGTGTATCCTAATTATGATGATAAATGAAATGAAACAACTGATATTACCTCCAAACAACGAGAACAACCGCTATTAATACCAAAAATAAACTTTCATAACAGAGGAAATGACTAATAACACGGATCATTATGGATCCCCTCAGCCAGATAATGGTGTGAGGGGAGGTTTTTCAGTGAAGGCTGAAATAGAAAAATAAATTAATGAAAATAATGACGATGATAATATATCCAACAATAACAACAAAAAAAAGCAGACAATACCATGCAATATCCGGAAGTATGAGGGACTAATAAGTAAAGGGTAATAATAATGAATAATGAGAAATTGAAACAAGCTTATAGCAGAAGGTGTGAGTAATCTGACTGACATGAAACAACTACTACTACTACTACTACTACTACTACTACCACATTGAAGTTGATGGTGGCACCACTCCTAGCCTAGAGGAAATTGTAGTAGAGCAATTATTGACTAATAATTAGATGACTGGTAAGGCAGTAAACTTTTAAAAAAGTAAATAAACTAACCAAGCCTTTTAAAAGAAATTATTTCAAAAATGAAACGTGTGTGTGTAAACACACACAAAAGGAATAAGCCTAAAAAAGAGTTTTTTTTGTTAAAATTCACATGATCATTTTTTTGAAATGTGTCATTTAGGTGTGGGCTATTGAAAAAACAGAGATGGGCAAAAAATACGGAAATTCAATTACTAATATGACTATTTTTTAAACTAAATTTCATAATAAAAAAAAAAAAAGCTTTGAAAAAGAAACAGCTTTAAATGATATAAACCAACGCACTATAAGTTTCATTCCTCACACACACAAATTTATTGCATAACTAAATCTAAACAACTTACAAAACTATGAGTATTTCCAGGTAAAACATTGATATTTAGGTGCTTATAAAACAACTAGAGTGTTACTCGTTATATGACAGGTAACTATGGATGTATACTTTTCTTATCAAGGGTAATAGCAGATGGCACATACCCAATAATTATAAGTTAACTTATCAAATTTCCTGGTGCTTATACAAATTGATGAAATAAATACTAATTTTCAAAAGAAAAATATTACCTTAAAATAAAATTAGATAAAACAAATTTCTCATTGGTATAAGTACTTTTTCATTTACTACTACTTCTCTTCCTCCTGTTTCTATGATCCTTTCTCTCTCACCATGTGTGTGTAGCCTACCTTTACTCACCACCTGTTACCAAGCCTAGTATGAGCACTAATCTAGCACTTTTTATGTTAACTCTCTCTCTCTCTATCTCTCTTCTCCCCTATCTATACAATATAAAACATGTCAGGAGAAATAAAACTAAATTTAAATTAGCTATTACTATATAGAAGAAGTATAGTCAGTTTTCATGATGAGCATTCAGTTATTAGATCAAATCGTATTACCTTCTTATTGAATTATTGTTTAAGTAGCTGAGTTTTTCACAAACATAACCTCGCAGATGGTAATCCTGAGCTAGAGTCAGAATTCCCCTTACAAGATTTGAGGCAACATGAGGCTATGGTAAAATACACTTACCAAAGATGTCTCACAATCGACTGAACCCAGTGTTGTGTGATTACGTAGCAAATTAGCAAACTGCTTGGCCATTCCTGAATCTATACACACAGATACATACATGAATGCCTTCTTTTTAAGCTGGCTTAGGTTGAATGAGCTTTATTGAGGTAATACTTTATGATATGAGGCCCATCCTATAGCCAACCTTAGTTTCCCAAGTCAGGTATATTTTATTCTACCAAACAATACATACAAAAAAAATAGCAAATCACTGAGTTACAGAATACAATGTTTATGGGAAATATAAAGAAACATCACAACTATCCAAACAGTGTCAATGTTTCACAAAGACATACACATATACACATGATGGGCCTTGTTTCAGCTTTTGTCTTCCTATTCACAAGACTTTGGTTGGTCCAGAGCTATAATAGAACACACTTGGTCAAGGAGCCAAGCACTAGCACTGAATTGCAAACCAAGTAGTTAGAAGCTTTGGTGAATTGATTTGGTAGGCAAAAACTCTCAAAGAAGACATGTCTGTGTTAGTGTCCTCTTGCCTTGATATTGCAGGAGAGTTGCAAACAAACATCACCTTCATACAAGCAGGGTCTTCCATTTCCAACATCTTCATGGGGAGAGGAAATATCTTACTTGAAAGCAGGTGAGGCTTGGCGACGGGAAAGACATATGGTCATAGAAAATATGATCCAATGAATTCCATCTGACCCAAAGATAGCATGGATCATTAAAATGATGATAATGATATAGTAAATAAAAGACACAGGTAAAATGGTGAAAATCTTAAGAAATAACCACACTGTGAAGTTACAGAAGTAAAACACATGGTGAAGAAAGTATGTAAGCATGATTGTGTGGTTAAGAAGTTTCCTTCCCAACAACCTTGCCTCAAGTTTAGTCCCACTGCATGGTGCCTTACGCAAGTCTCTTTTACAAGACTGATCCAACCAAAGCCTTGTGAATGAGTGGATTTGGAAGATGGAAACTGAAAGAGACCAACCATATATATGTGTATAGGTGTTTAGTGTCTCTTGTCTTGATATCAAGCATTAGTTGCCACAAGCATGTCACCACCATCATACTTTGTTTCCAATCTTTTGAAAAACATGTCCAACCATGGAGAAATATTACTTTTCTTGGAAACAAGTGAAGGCTGACAACTGGAAAGCATCCAACCATAGAAAATTTGCCTCAATAAATTCCATTTGATCCATGCCAAATATGGAAAAGTAGATGATATACACACACACACACACACATATATATACACATGCACATATATATATATACACACACACACATATATATATACACATATACACACATACATGTATACATATATTTAAATACACACAAAAGTTGACTTTTAAAAGTATAATATAACCACAGAAAGTAATAGCGATTGCACCCTTCTGTATTTGTTCAAAACAGATATTCAGGGGTGGAGCTAACTTAGCTACATGCTTTGTACCTATCGCTCAACATATCATTTCTTATGGTTAACAAAACTAGCATTTGAAAGTGTAATCACAGTAATGCAAGTGAGATCAATTCTGGATCCTCTATCATACAGAATCCCCCAAATCTTTAAGTTTATGGGTATTTTATTTCACTATCTGTGTAATTCAGATTTTCAAAATTACTGGCAACTTCACTTTTATTCTGTCTGTCTGTCTAATTATCTATTTATACACAGAAATATATACATAAGTTAAACTGGCATGGTCATTAGAGCATTATATAGAATGCCATGTAGAATTTGTTCCGACTCCCTGTGCTCAAATATTACCACCAGAAAAAAGTGACACTCTGGTTGGAAGCTGTGTCTATCAACTAGCATCAGTAATACCAAAAGAGACAAATCCTTGGTTCAGTCAGAGAATTAGGTGTGGAAGCACCTAGCCCATGCCAGCATGGAAAACGGATGTTAAAAGGAGGATGATGATGATGTGTGTGAATGTTGAAATCCTGTGTGTTCACAAGACACAATCTGAGGAAAATGGTGATGTTATTTTTACATTTCCTGCAAACAATATATCCATTAGCTTTGCACGTCTAAACAACTGTGGTAAAATGAAATACTTTACTTGAAAGGCAGGTAAGGATTGCCAATCTGGCCCTAAAATACAAGTAACTCTCTTGAACTCAAACCAACATGGAAAAAAAAAACTATATACAACACACACACACACATACATACACACACAGGCACATATACACAACACACACACCTGTATACACAGGCACATATATACAACACACACACACGAATTTCAGAATGTAGTCCATTTGACATGCCACAGATAGCAGCCAAACGTCCCCAAAATTAAGCCCTACCACAACTGAACATCTGATGATAAATATGCTTGATCAGGTCTAACCTAGAGGGTAAACATCAACAAAACACACATACAAGTGTTCAAATGCACACACACACACACACACATAAAAAAAGACAGTTCAATTTTGATTTAAAAAACCTAGTGTTTCAATCCAATCGTTTGAGTAAGATTTTGAAAGTATATACGAGTTTCGATGTGCTTCGTTCATGTGTCAACTCACATGGCTGAAACATTTCTTTAAATAAATTGCTTTTGTTTAGCCCAGTTCAGACCTCAATGGGCAAATCTATATAGAGATGTGATTTAAGAAGTTTAACTATATTGCTACAAACTCGAACGATAACGTAGATCTTTGTGGCCCAGTCTTAGTATATAGCTAAAGAACCGGTTACTAGCGAGTTCTTCAGTTATACTAACAATAAAATGCATGCATAAACAGTCAGTATACAGCATATAACATGTATGTTTAATACATCACACTATGTACAAAGCTGAGAAATATACAAAATATTTCAGGAGATAAAGAGCACACACCTTTCATTATTTTTGTCATACAAAGAAATCACGTATAATATACGTATACGTACATCAATAGATTGAAATCCACTGTATGATAAAACAAAAGAAAAAAAAAACAAACAAAAAATGATTAATTTAATATTATACTCAGTATATTAATTAAACACACATGTAACTTGGAATGTAATTTGAAAAACTCCTCAAAGGGGAAAAGTAGATATTAATCCTAAGTTTAAAAACAACTTACGCAGTCGCTGCTCAACCAGGGGAAACAACTGTGTAATTCTTGATGCATAAGCGAAACTGCGGTCTATTCATTGTGACAAAATTATAACGCTTTGTCAAATGTGTAGCAGCAGTAAAGTGACGGTACAGGAGTTGGTTACTACGAGATAAGCAGATAGAGAAGAAACATGTGCGTATTGTTGTCATCTTTTAATGGTAACTATACTTTAGCTAGTTATCAAATGGATCAAAACAGGCCAACGATAGAACATCTACCTGGTCGTTCGAGATGTTAGAAATAGCAGTTAAATCTTCTCCAAACCACACCCTACCGTCTTAAAAAGGACGCAATATGCAGAAAAATATGTGAAGGTCATGGTTTGATCGGCCAGAGATGACTTGGGGCTAAACAACAACCACCAAAGTCAAAATTACAATCTTACACACATAATACAGAGCTTTCTGTATAACAAAACCATGTGATGTGATCGTACAACAACAAAAAAAAATGGTTATTTTCAACACAATGTCGCATCTAGAACTACTGGACAACACCCACATATTGTATAACATAATACACACGTCAGAGAAGCTTACATTTTCAAATTAACAAAATCAAGTTTGATATTGTTCAGAATTGTTAGAGCGACAGAAAAAATGCCTTGTGGTAGATGTTCCATCGTTCTGAGTTAAAATCTCACCGAGGTCAACTTTGCCTTTTCTTTCATCCTTTCGGGGTTAAAGTACCATTCATGTACTGGTTCGATGTAATCGATTATCTAACACCCCCACTCAAATTTCAGGCCTTGTACCTACGTTAGAAACAAGTGTAAGGTGTCGGCGCGAATGGTGAAATTGATGTGGTTAAATGGGCTTACTCTATGCAGCAAGAATTGAAAGAAGACTTTCGTGTACTAGAGTACACCAGGGTAGTGTACAGGTTAATTACAATTACCTCTGTGATCCCCCCCCTCTATTTTGTGGGTCCTTTCTTGTTACAATGCCGTTTTATATGGATTTTGCTATCTATTACATGTGACTTTATCATTGTTGATGCGAATATCTGTTTCTAGTTTGTTATCATTTGTATTTTGCCTTTGTACTTTCCCTAACTATAATAATTATCCCCCACCCCAAGAAATCATGATTACTATTATTATTGGCATTTTTTTTTTCTTGTTGCAAGCCGACAAGCTAATCCGATTAAATCATCTGCCGATAATAGGAAATTAAAATACCTGCAAGGTAGTCACTCTCTCCACCCTTTCTTTCGCCATATTTTCACAACAAAATATCGATTAGTTCTGTTGACTTTGCTATTTATTTATATAAGGGACACAAATAATAGGAAATAAACATAACACATCTCCACCACCACCATCAAACTCTGACAACAAATTTGTAAAACCGACAAATGAAAGACAGAAAAAAATAAGAAAAGAGTTTCACTGAAAACAGGGAATGGGACCTACAAATTGTATGTAATTAAATTAATAAAAAAAATATTAAATAAATGCAATGAACAAATTATTTCCAAACGTTGACAATAAAAAAAAATGCAAAATCACTCGTTTCTACTTAAATTTTTTTTCACTCTGAATACAATCAATATTTAAAATTTGAGAGGGGAGTGCAGCAGGGTTAATACACACACAGACGACTAGACAAATGTTTTCATAATGCCTCATGACGAAAGAACCCTATACGTCTTT
This sequence comes from Octopus rubescens, assembly GCA_027564515.1. Lineage (NCBI taxonomy): Eukaryota > Metazoa > Mollusca > Cephalopoda > Octopoda > Octopodidae > Octopus > Octopus rubescens. The sequence continues at coordinate 70,765,003 of JAOPUL010007422.1, forward strand.
GTTCGAACTGCCAGAAATAGCAGTGAAATTTTGTTGAAGTTCACCTTAGCATCTAAAGAAGAAAAAAAAAAGGGAGGAGGTGCACGAACAGCAAGACCTAATCTAATGGTCACGACCAAGACGCGCCTCATCAAGACAGACCAACATCAACCAACACCTATTTTAAAATCTATTTAACTGATTTTTGCCGACAGGAACATCGTATGTCACAAAAATTCTGATGAAAATAATGTGCCTTTATGTACACACCGAGAGCACGAAACTATTGACCCAGTTAAATCTTAAAGTACTGCCAATAGTTTAAATCCATAATATGTAAATATATATATATCTATGTACACACACGCACACACGAAACTTTCAACAGCAATATCTCAACATAATATACACAAACTCTTCATCTATACACATAAGTCAGCTGTGTTGATCCAAATTCATCACCCACAGAAGGTTAAATACTAATTGGCTAGCAGGATACAATGTCTTTTAGTTTTGTATCTCAAGACAAAATGCGATTTTAACACAAAATATCTTACACATATCTGATCGGTCCCCAAGCTTTGTTTAATTTATAATTCTACTAAAAAATAGCCGATCACTGGCCAAATAAACAAAGTATAAAATTGTAACATAATACAGATCGAAAATTTTAAACAAGAGAGTAAAAGTTGATTTTTAAGCACGATATACTGCCTTTCAGGTTTTTGGGTAAAATATAAGAAACTGAAAATAAAGCCATCGTAGAAAAAGTCAACGAGATCTTGTAGTCACATTTTTTTTTTATCCTTTCGCTTTGTGGAAGTGCGTATAAGAGTGAAAGCATAAACCGATTATTATCCAGGTTGTGATTTTAGCACAGTCCGTATCAGCATATTTGTGTGTTCATATACACACATACATGCACTCACACCGACAGATTAACAGGAAATATAAACTAGGCGAATCCTATGCAGTTTTGATTGTCATCGACATAGATATATACTGGTATATAAAGCATTCAGCAAAATGGTTCTATATGCCATGTGGCAGAAATATAATATAAACACACACACACACACACACACATACACATACACACACACATCTGCAACCATCGTGCTCAAAAACAAACTTGATTAGAAAGATGTGAGGTAGTAACAAAATGTAAATATTACCTATTTTCAAAATGCGTTTATTTTATGCATAGAATATAAACACATTTTACATGTGTGAATGCCGAGGAAATGTATATTGTATGTGTTTCAGTATCATTACATAGATAAGTAGAGGACATAATTACATATCTATCGTTGGATGGATTGGATTTGTGAAAGGCGATAACAAACACCAAATCGAGGTACAAAGAAGCTGAATAAAAAGCAAAAATTCGAACGGTAAAATAAAAAGAAGCCAATAAATAATGATATCAACATTAAAAAAAATAAAATGGAAAAAAAATGATGCTACTACTCACTCGCTCGGTTTGCAGTAGCAGCAGACTTAAATCGCTCTTGCAATGAAAAACTATTCAATAACCCTCACAGAAAGCAGTTTTTTTTTTTCCGTTTTTTCATTTCAGTGAAAGATCTCTTTCCGCTTTCTCTCTCTACTATATATACATATATTATATACACATATATACATACTCTTCTATGTATGTACATACATACATATGTATGTAATTAAAACTACAAAAAAAAAGTCAAAGTGAAAGAGCCCTGTCCTATGAAGCTGTGCGGCTCGGATCCAATGAAAGAAGCAGCAGCAGCAGCAGTGAAAGCGGTAGAAACAGCAGCAGCTATAGTAACAGCAGCAGCTACAGTAATAGCAGCAGCTGCAACAACAGCAGCAGTAGTTACAGCAGCAAACAACAAAATGTAAATAGTACAAGAGTACTTGCTGGCTGGTTGGTTGGCTTTGGGTCTGCTAGCTTATTTGTGTTTAGTACGTTGGGATACAGCTGACTTGCTAGTTAGGACGGAAAGTGAATGGACGGTACACACGCGAGCAATCGCACATGCTTACTCGTTCGGTGAAAGATTGGAGGTGCAGCGGAGTGGTACTTACACGCACTACCGACACATACACCACTACTACAATGATTACAACAGTTATCATCACTACTACTCTTGTCAGAGTGTGTAAAACAATTTCTAAATTCGAAAACTATTTAACTTGATAACCATATAAGTACAGCTCGACCAACTTACGAAGAATATCTGGTATTTAAAAACGGATTTATCATTATTATCATAAACATCCAAGTATACAAATACACACGAAACATCTTATTGTGTACCCTTAAATAAGCCCTTCCGCCCGTTTTCTGTGTGCAGAGAAATCGAGACTATATTACAGAATGCGTAATTTGCATTATTGAATGTGTACTTCCCTAAAACAGTATGATGTGATTTGAAAGAGATTCGATATACATTTCGTAGCCGGTCGTGCGGCATCGCAGAGATCCTATCGTGGCTCGTTGTTTATTCAGTAGAATGTCGAGCAAAACAACAGATGACTTCATTTTTACCACCACCACCACCATCATCATCATCAATGGTGTCAACGATGGAAAATAAAAGATCGAGAGGGACTATCTAGAGTATTTAATCATTTCGGACAGATTCACGAGACTAATAAATTTTAAATAATTCACTTGCAAACTTGGAAAATTTATATCTGTTTGTGTTGTTCTGTAGCTAATATTCTAAATGCATATTTGTGTTTTAATGGAGCCAGAAGAGACCTAAGCAAATACTGTGCCCGACATAAAGGGAAATCTCTTCACTCAAGCCAACATCGACTGCGATGATAGACTGACAAATATAAGAACAAATAACAAAGATGAGATGCACTAAGTTACACTTTTCATTTCACCTACATTAAGACGCGCACACACACACACACACACACACACACACTATACGCATGCATACATACACGTGAGTGATTATATGGGTATATGTGTGTGTGTGTGAGTATATAGACACATAAATATACGCATTTCTGGATATGTACACATGCATATACATACTTTTAAGCACAAATATAGACAACACACATGAAAAGAAAACCGTGTACACACACACACACACACACAAACAGACACGTATTGCTCCCGGACCCTCTACTTCATTTTGTATCAGTCCTCTTCCCCGGTTTTTCTGTATCCGAAACGTCCTACTCTCATCTCTCTCTATCGGACCCAACCAGTGAACCTCTACCCCTTTCCGTCAACGTCTCTCCTTATTCCATATCACTCTCGTCTATTTCTCCCTCTCTTGTTCGTATTTCACTCACATCTCCGGTCCATATAGGCCTTTATAATGCAGGATAGCCCTGGACCCACCCTCTTACCACTCTCACCCCCAAGCCACTCAATCCCCCTCTCCTAATAGTTTTTACTCAGTTACTCTCAACTACCACCCTCTCACAACTATAAATCTATTATACTCATTTCCCGACCAAAACATCGTACCCTCTTCTATTCTCCTTGAGTTAAAGGGGCCACATTAGGCACTTAGTCTTCCAGACTGCAGTGCTAAAGGAAAGAAAAAAAAAACATTCACAATAATCTGCAAAGTGGTTGACATTAGGAAAGGCATCCAGCTGCAGAAGCAGATACTGGAGCACAACATAGAATTCCAATTTGTTGGATCCTGCTGAATCATTCAACCCATGCCGACGTGGAAGACAGCGTAAAACACAAACATCATTATTTTACGCCTACCACACACACACACGTGTGTGTGTGTATATATATATATATACACACACACACACGAGTGAGTGGACAAACGAAAGAAAGAGCACTCAACACATTAGTAGGAGTTACATGTTTTATTCAACACACACACATTTCGGATATATATATATATATACACACATTATATATGTACACATTATATATGTACACATATATATATAC
>JAOPUL010007422.1:70780200-70791457 GCA_027564515.1 Octopus rubescens
GCCAGTTTCCAGTCAAACCGTCTAACCCATGCCAGCATGGAAAACAGACGTTAAATGATGATGATGATGATGATATACCCATGCCAGCATGGAAAATGGACGTTAAAGGATGATGATGTATACACACAGAATAATGTGTTGGTATATTACATCTACTACTGACCAATTTACAGCTTGAATTGGGTATATTGTTATTATGCCACCAACACCTGAGGGATTGTTTTCTTAGATACACTGTGGCAGTTTATTCAGAGTTACCAGTCTCCTAGATGGGTTGCCTTTACAATAGAGTGTGGAATCCACATCTTACCCCTGTAGACTTTCAATGGTAAAGTTTCCGTTATAGAATTTTTGATGATCCCAGGAAAGAGATGAGAAGAAAGGTTGAAGGTGATACAAAACCAGTGGGAACTGGGAGAGGGGGTGGGGGTGGCAGTGTGCGGCAGCAAGAAAATGAGAGAGAAAGGACAGAAGTGGGATGATGTAAATTAAGGAGTGTCAGATAAGAAGGATATCTGGGTGGTGAGGCAGAGAGTCTGTCGAAGACTTAAGAGACAAAACAAAATCTAGAATCAAGAAGTATCAAAGTAAACTTGTTGAAGAGTGAAATTTTAGTAAGAAAGAAGACAGGACCTTGCAGCTACTAGGCAAATGGTTGAGCTTGATATGCAGCAAAGAAGGTAGGAACACTATAAAGTGTACTCAGTGTGAACTCTGGGTGTAAAATATGTATATTGCAAACACAGGCAGCCTGCAGTAAACAGACTTTCTATGTGACAGATGTACAGGAGTTAACAATTAATGCACCAGCAAAATAAATCCTTTTTAATGTTCAGAAGGCTCCATAAATGTAGTTACTAATTCTGTTAGCTAGGCGACCTAATCAGCCATAGAGATGGGTGCCGTGAGAGCATAGTAGCAAGGCTAAAGTGGAAATACTTCACAGAAGTACTATGTCTGCTGGCGACAAGGGAATTCTCTTTTCAGACAATGTGTATAAAGTGTACAAAGTTTATGTACAAAGTGCAATGCTGCATGGTAGAGAAACACATGCACTGAATGCAGACAAGGTGCAAATGTTGGAAATAAAGGCAATAAACAGGCTTTGCTGCATGTGTAATGGTAGTATGCAAGAGCTACAAGGCACAGTTAAGCTGGGAAGAAAACCTGAGTAAAAGAGAAATTGGATGTAGTGTGCATTTGTATGGACATACAATACATATGATAAGATGAGTAAAATGCAAAAGGAAAACCAAGGAAAATTAGCAGAAATGGGGAAAGCTGATACCAGCATGCTGAACCTCACAAAGGAGATAAAGAAATGCAACAAGTGGTGAGACATGTTTTATGAAAAGACCCATTCAACCCATGCAAGCACGGAAAGTGGATGCAGAAACAATGATGATGACGAATATGTAAGTAAGTTTGTTTCTGTGAACAGAAACATTGACTTAAACATGGAACACAATACCAATATAACAAAGAGGAGGTTAAGATAACTAAATAAGTTGAATAGATGTGAACAGTGACCATAGGAAATTTGAATAAGAATCAATATATTCAGTATCAGTAGTAATAATAATAATATATATATATATATACATTAACAAATGTGTATATATTTGAATATATATATATAGGTGTAGTTGAGGCTATGGGGAAACAAGTTTGTTTCCTAACTAGATGGATACCAGTTCATTCCCACTGGGTGGCATCATGGGCAAGTGTCTTCTACAATAGTCCTAGGCTGATCAATTGTGAGTTTATTTGGTAGACAGAAACTGAAACAAGCTTGTTCTGTGTGTGTGTGTGTGTGTATATATATATATATATATATACACACACACACAATATTCTTATAAGTATAATTCAATATCATACACTCATAACAGCCAATTTACCAGTTAGTTTCATACTGGAACTTGAGAGAAATCTCAGCAATCCTCATAAGAAACACAATTACTTATGTGCCGGTGACATGTTAAAAGCACCCGATACACTCTCGAGTGGTTGGTGTTAGGAAGGGCATCCAGCCATAGAAACCATGCCAAAATGGACTGGTGTCTGATGCAGCTCCCCGGTCAAACCGTCTAACGCATGCCAGCATGGAAAGTGGATGTTAAATGATGATGATGATATGCAAATATATAAATATGTACATGTTCATATATACAAGATGGGCGTCGAGTTTCCACTTCTAATGTAGCAGACATAAACTGACATATATTTATAATATAGTATAAATACAATAAAGTATATTATACATACATATATATATATATACATACGCGTATGCATGAATATATGTATGTGTGTATATATATATATATGTAATGTGGGCATGGACTCACTGAATAAGTTTGCTGCCAAGCAATAAGGTTCTGGCTTTGATAACACTTGCCTGACATATTGGGTAGGTCTATTTTTGATAGTATTCAGTCAACTCCATGGCCTGAATATATATATATATATGTGAATTATGTTCAACTGGAATACTCAATACATTTTTCATGTTAATTCAGTCAGGAAGTAGGTCATTCAGTTGATCAAACAACAGGACATTCAGAAGCTGAAGACACTAAGTCCATTTTATATATATAGTGAGAGGGGGGATCAGATAATCCAGGTATGTGTGTGTGTGTGTATCACATACATAATATATATTAATGTATACATATATATATATATATGTTACATCTATACAATATACATAAATATGTATAAAATAATTATATAATATAACATCCACTTTTCTATCCTAGCACGGGTTAGATAGAATTCATTGCAACGGATGTTGCTCAGCTGAACTTTCACCTGTTTCCAAACACAGAAGACTGGAAACAAATGACACGATGTAATACGGTGACATTCGTTTACAACTATTTAAATGATGTTATGACAGGACACAAATATACACAAAGAGAGACATATATATATATATACACATACATGCTTTAGCATTAATCCTCATCATCATCCTTTATATAAACATTATAATACATGGAGATCTACATGGCATTGGGGTAGATGTTTTCAAGAAACTTGACCTGCTGCCCAAGGTCCCAGAGGAACCTACATCACAGCAAGAAACTCGAAAGAGCAATGCAATATCAAATTCTCTCCTTCACCAAAAGCCAATAAAAAAAAAGAAGGGCCACTGAAAGGGTGATAATACAGGTTGTGCCCCAGCATGGCCATAACAATCAGGCTGAAACGCATAAAAGGATATATTAGCGCATTATTATATTACATAACTGGATTATATAACTTTTGCATGTTTACATGGGTTGGATGATAATGAATATATATATTTATGAAATATCTATTATACTGTATACACACATCTTTCACTATCTTAGTTATAAAGGCTAGAATAAATCAAAAACCAATCTTACTCCACTATAGGGCTTAGATGTATTATTCCCGTCGATAGTTATTATGCCCTCTCAAACTATTCATAGTTTCTATACATTTACACTAAGTAATGACTTACGAATAGTGGCACAATGACAATGCAATACATTTTGAGGGAAAGAAATTTGCTGTAACTGACCGCACTACTTGACTCGTATCCCGTAAACTGATATTGATACACAATTAATTTTCAAGAAAGTAAATTAACATATTTTCAAGTTTTCGATTACTTTGGCCTCTTCTACAAGATTTTCTATATTCTGGAATTATATGTTAACTATATTCGACAGTTCAAGTAATGTTGATGATGATCATTTCTTTATCATAATAAGCATTTTTCTTTGGCCACAACGATCCAACAATGCACAAAATGGAATAGAAATATTGGATTTGAAAAGTCATTTAATTTCTTCTTTTTCATGAAATTTAATTTAAAAAAACTAAATTTATTCTAATATACGAAGAATACAGCAGTTATAACGTTCATGCTGGCCTCCTATCGATGATACGCTAAGTGGAGAGCAATGATAACCCAGAATCGGAAACAAATGGAGGGGGTGGAGAAATCGACCCGCAACGAAGTTTACTGGACATATAATAATTCCTCATTAACAATAGTATTGAAACAGTTTAGTCTTTTTTTAAAGACTCCTTTCATTTCATTTTAATACATCAAATCGATATTAAAACGATAATTCACGACGAAATAAGTACTGAAATAATATTGCGAAACGAGACGGGTCAATAGAAGAGGGTGTGAACAGAATGGCGAGTGGAGAAGTGCTATGGCAACTCCTTTTTATTAACTACGACAAAGTGTCATCTCTTAGCTAAAGGGAAGGAAGGATATTGGAAGTGGTGGCGTACAACAACAGTAAGAAAGAATTGTTAACTAGAATGCTTAGAACATGAAAAGAGTTGGTTTTCTTTTTTTGTAAATCTTTTATAAACAGAAATACATTCAAGAATCATAAAAGGTTAATTAAAATTAGATGTGTATATATACATATATGTGTGTGTGTGTGTGTGTAAGCATGTATGTATATAATGCAATGTAAAAATATAAATTAGATGATATGGTGAAAAAAAGCCCTACTGCTGCTATAAAACAGAGAGAGAAAGTGAAGAAAAGAGGGAAGTGCAAAGAGATGCGTATGAGGCAGAGAACAGAGGAGAGAGGGAAGAAAACATAAGAAGGGGAGGAAGTACGGTGGGGAGGGGGACAAGAAACAACGGCAGAAGGAAGAGGACAAGGCAGAGGAGAGAACATCAGTGAAATGAAGTGATAAACTTAAAATGGCGATATTGGAAGTGAGTTGGAAGTAACAACCGCTGAGGCTCTCCCCTCCCCTCAATCACATATTTATAAATATACAAAGATCTTTATATATATATATAGAGAGAGAGAGACAGATAGATAAGATAGATACACACGCACACACACATATATATACATACACACCTACACGTACACATTTACTCAACACCACTTGCTCCGGTATAATCTATACACAATAACAACACATTGTCATTTTACTACACACACACACAGACAGTTTTTTTTTTAATCTTTCAATACTGTCTCTCCCGCCCAGTTTTGCTTTGCTCTCTTTTCGATTACTGTTTTCTACTATTTAAATAATCTTCTTTCTTGCAAAAAAAAAAGAAAATAATAATAATAAACAATATTATAAATTACTGCACACACACACACACATACATGTATGAGCGACCGCAAAGTACATGCAGTGGTATATATGAATCATAAAGATTGTATGTATATATATATATACATACATATATATATATAAACTGTTGAAACGTTACTATGGTGATTAGTAACATCCAACAAGAACGACAAAATAAGTGCAAAAAGAAAAAGTTGTTGTAGGAGGAAATTGGAGTATCAGTGATAGTAAAAGGGAGAGAAGAGAGTTCATAGCATGGAAAAATTAAATTACAAAAGACTCAAGAAAGAGTGAGAGATAAAGAGTGTCTGGTTTGTAAAAACTGACGAAAATGAATACATTGAGCTAAAAAAAAAAGTAGATGTGCAAACTGTATGTACCAGGCATTTTGTTATAAGAAAGCTATTTAATTGCTTTTAAGTAACAATAATTCTGTGCCAGTGCAGGGATGACTGTTTAGAAAGAATGACTACTTTAAAAAATATGCTTTAAGATGATGATGTCGGTGGTGTTGATGATTGAAGATGATGACAGCAGTAATAACGTTTTCGTGTATCTATCTGGTCTATATAGATAATATATCCATAATCATTCTTTTAACAAAACCATTTTATCGTTGCTGTTTTTAGTCATCGTGACTGTTGTTGTTACAAGTAATCGTCATCACCATCAGTATTATTACTGTGGTCGTAGGACCTTTTGCATCACCTCGGTGACAACGAAGTGATGATGATCAGAACTAGAAAGTGATCTGATAATTCTTTTTAAAACCCTATCTCCATTAACTTCCTGAACTTTTTGATCTCGCCAAGTGCGTCTTGTCAAACTTCATTGTCATTCGGCTGCTCTTGTTACTTGATATTGTACATCCGTAAGATATATTAGTGAATATGTATATGTTGACAGACATTGCTTTGTAGATGTAGGTTTTTTTTTCTTTTACAAAGGGGTAGGTTAAAGTTTTTCTTTTTCTGTGGTTTCTTTTTTTTTTCAGTGTATGTACGTGTCTTTGTGTGCACGCAACTTGCTTTTTTTTTTGTTCAAACAATGACTTAGGAGCCATCATCACTAACAATTATCAGCTGTGTCAAAGCTGTGTTTGTGTGTAAACAGATTTTTGTTGTTTTTCCTATCATCGATAACGTTCCAAAAGAAACAAAAAATAAAAAAACGCAGAATTGTTTATTTTATTCAGTGCGCGTGTGTACGTCTATGCGAACGTGAGTGCGTAATAGTAGGTGCGTGTGTGCAAGCGTGTAGAGATGTGTACGTTAGCGTGCGTACGCGCATTTCCTTGCTTGCTCGCATGATCGTTCGTAATAAACCGTTCCTTTCCCTCGACAACACATTTTCTTGGCATAACACCTCTCATAATTCTTTTCACCAACAAAACGAACAGATGAATGGCATGAAATGAAGCCGGGCACGAGAAATGAAGAATAAAACAAGAGAAACATTGTGAAAATAGAAGGAGAGAGAGAGAATCTTAAGAGAGAAAATATAAGGAATCTACAAATAATATATCACAAATATGTATTCAACTATCGAAGCCGAAATATGAATGCATATAAGTAATATACGATATATAATTAATAAGTATATGCACAATTAAGCAGTAGTCACGCTGACAGTAAAAAGAAAAAAAATTGGAGACGACAACAAACAGCCCGATATTTGGCATATTTCATTTCAGCTTCCTTCAAAAATTTATGCTTAGGATCGGAGGATGAATACAGGGAGCAGAAAGAGAGAGAGACAACTGGGGGAAAAAAGATGTTGTTTACTGGTCTCCTTTTAATTCACCCATATTTGTGATATGCAAGCACACATATACTATAGAGACAATGTTATATGTTTCAAAAAAATAAAAAGAGAGTTAGCGTGAATGAAATGATAGAAAGAAAGTGAAAATTAGCAAGTATCCCATGTTGATGGGTACCGATGAATGAATGTGTGTGCATGTGTATTTATACACAGGTATACACTGGTTTCTGCACCCCATTCCAAACAGATACGTATCAGAAACAAACAAACAACATATATATATATATATAGATATAGATATATATATATATATACATATACATATATATAATATATATACACACACGCATGTATGTGTAAATCTCAAACCTTTCGAAGGAGATCGGTAGTAGTTACTCCAATAGCAGTAAGTTGTATTACTCAAACAGCAGCAACAAAACAATATTGAAACATCCGATAAGAAGCTCGATTATTTTGGATCTCTAGACGTAGGAGGGAGAATGAAAAAATCTGGTGATTTGAGAGGACATAAAAATTACCTTCATCCACGGCCACCCCAGCTTTGTCGCCATCTTGTCTTGTGTCCTTACCCAGCATGCAACGCGGCAAGATGGCGGCCGTGCAGTGCTACGGAGCAGGGAGACGTTGTCTGCGTTAGACTAAACTAAGCAAAGTAGGTCCGTGATTTCTTTGCATTGTTTTGTTGTTGGATTTTTTCTACTCTACACTCTCTCTCGTTCTCTCACTCTCCCTCCTCCTTTTTCTTTTTGCAAAATGAAAAATATGTTAAACATCTATTTCAACCCCAACACAGGCGTAGAACGAACTGGATTTTATAGGGGTGGGGATACTTGGTGGGTTTCCTTTTTTTTTTGGCTTTATTCTTCTTTTCGGTAGGAGGGAGGGGGGGGGGTCGGTTTGTTTGATGATTTTTTTTTTTCTTAAATTTTTTAAATATAATTTCTGCTTTAAGTGCAAACTAAACATGATCCAAGTCACACACTCATATAAGGAGCTGCAGTGTTGTGTGTGTGTGTATGTATATATATATATATATATTAGAGAGAGAGAAAGAAAGAAAGAAACATTATGACGGATGTATATGACGTTATATATATATATATATATGCATATATAACATCTCATATGTACACACAAACGTATTATATATATATATACACGAATCGCCTACATGAATTTAACAATTAATCTAATTGAATTTTTATAACGGCAAAGTGAAACAAAAGGAAATCAATGATAGATATAAAACATTTGCATACATTAAATTGTATGCAATATTAATTTACTTTTTATATAATTTTTTGGCTATTATTTTGTCGCACTTCATTCCTCCTCTCTGATTTATTATTTATTTATTTATGGATTACTATGAAATTTATTCTTCATAAATTATTAAACCAACAGGAAAAAGAAGAAAGAAAGGAGAAACACTGAAGATAAAGAAAATATCGTCAAATAAGGCTTGAAAATTATATTTTTAAACCACTCCCTCTTTTATGGTACGTCTTACGTATATTTACATATGAATCGGCATATTTAGTGCCCCCACTCACTCTCCGTTTCACACACTGTATTAAGTATACATATATATATATATATATATATATAGAGAGAGAGAGAGAGAGAGAGAGAGAGATATGAGAATGTTTGGAGGTATACAAGCTTTTGTATATTTCTCTTTTCTTCTACCTCATCACACACGCTCCCGCGTACATAACGATATTAAAGTGCGCGCGTGTGTGTACGTCTCTTGTTTTCGCTAGCTTCGGAACGGGTTTGTTATTTTTCTCGGTTATTAGTCAAATGTTTTAGGGAAGGAAATGGTTCCGATGTGTAATTTATACACGTGAGTTATGTATTACGTTTCTTGGTTCGAATCATTGTGGTTGCTGCATGCTGGCGTAATGCACTTCATGTAATAATGATTGGATCAGTTAGACAATAACTAACATACAATTCGAACATTTTCACGCGTAGGAGCGTGTTTGGCCTGACAGGTGGAAGAAAATCTATACACAGAATGACAACAAAAATAAATGGACATGCTTCATGATCGCTTAGGATATGACGTATGTATTACACAAATACAGGCGCGCGCAAACATACAGACTATATATATATATATATATATATATATAGCCTGTATATATATATACATTACCGCATGAAACTAATGGTAGCTCGAATTTAAATATTGTGTATATTGAATGATATATACACATTTTAAAATACATAAGTATAGATACAAACACATGCTTGTACATAGATGTAAATAAACATGCATACACACACACACACTATATATATGTGTGTGTGTGTGTGTGTGTGTGTATGTATTATATGCATGCAAACAAACATGCTTTGTGTCACCAAATGTCCCCGATAAAAAAAACCCCAAAAAAAACGCATCACAAGTTTACCCCTTACCCGCCATCCCTCTCTGATATTATCTCTCTCCCCTCATTATATATATATATATATATAGATATATATATATATATATATGAAGCTTTATTTTACCTTTATTCCTCTCTGGTTGTTTACAAGTCATACATAGGTATATTGAGAGTAGCAGGAAGAGGAGAACTCATAGAAAGAAAACAGTTAGCCATGGATGCAGTGGCAGAAGCAGTATAAGCTATACAGAAACGTGAAAAGCTGCAGCTGTATACACACACGCAAATAAATGTGTGTGTGCTTTAGCCGACAATAATAATGTGCCAAGCAATGCTACTGAATGGAAGAAGGGTGTAATTATCTGTTTCTTTCTTTCTCTCTGTTTCTGTTTCTTTCTTTCTCTCTGTTTCTTTCTCATTCTTTCTCTCTGTTTCTTTCTCTTTCTTTTTTTGTTTTTTTTTTGTCATTCAATTAAATTCATCCGTTACCCCACCTCTGTCTCTTCTTTCACTCTTTCCATTTCTGTTCCCCTCAACATAAAACACCTCATCACAACTATTTTATTACACACACGCACACACACACACACACATTTATATATATATATATATATATATATATAAGAGCGTGTATGAATACATATTTCTCTCTCTTACTCTTCCTCATTCCCCCTCTTTTACTATGTTAATTCTCTCTTTTATCCGCCTCATTCCCCCTCGTTTACTATATTACCTCACACTGCTGATCATCTCTATTTTCTTCCCCTCACAGTTTGGATATTTGTTTACTCACTCCGCCCCTTTTGTATATTATTTTTTACTTCCTTTCGTCTTCCTTCCTTTCTCTTTTTCTCTCTCGCAACTTTCATTGTATCTGTTTGTTTGTTTTTTCTTTAGTAGATATACTACAGAAAGAGACAAAATCAAAAACAGGAGAGAGGAAGGAAGTAGGCGATTCTCTTAAGGCCCTCCTTTTTCTTTTTACGTTTAAGACTTAATTTAATTAAACTCTTTGAAATGCCCAGCCCTCTTTCATGTATTTGGTGTTATTTCTAAAAAGAATATACTGAACTATATATATATACAGTAAACCTTACATATCATCTTGAAAGTTATTCACCCACTAGTTCCCTCGCTCTATATTTAATGAATGATTTACTCCAATTCATCTTTTCTTGTTTCACTTCTTCACCTACCTCTTTTACAACTATTACTATATTACTACTACTACTACAAACAACTGCACACCTCTCCCTCAAGCCCAAGACCTTTATATTCTTTAGAGATCTTTTGTCAACATCCCGTGCTTAACTCGTGTATGGTTACTACACCTCATGCCTGTTTACAACTGTATGTGTTATATATCTAATATGCATATATAATGTATCTTTTACTTGTTTCAATCATCAAACTGCGGCCATGCTGGGGCAAAATGAATATATGCATATATTTATAGATATAAAATATGTATATAATATATATGTATATATCATGTGTGTGTGTATGTATATATATATATATATATATATATACACATACGTTTGTGTATGTATATGTCTATATACATATATTCATGTATGTATAAGTATATGAATATAGATTATATATAAGTATATAAATATATATTATGTTTAAGTGTTTATATGTATAAATATATAATAAAAACGTGTGTGCATATATAAATGCGTCGATGTGTATATACACACATATATATATATGAGTATATATGTACGCATATATATATTTGTGCATATATATGTATGCATATATATATGTGCATACTACAGGGAGATACCCCTCCTGTTGACAATACTTATTTGTTCTCACCCAATCTAATAGTTCACAGTGGCTTGACAAGGGAGACATCACTTATCTAACACGCAAGATTGTCGACAGCCGGTGTCGTATACACACAGACACACACATAGATGTATATATATATATATATATATATATATAAACACACATATATGT
>JAOPUL010007422.1:70828678-70838769 GCA_027564515.1 Octopus rubescens
CACACACACACACACACACACACACACACACACACACACACACACACACACACACACACACACATATATATAATAAACTTTTAGATAGATCAACCTTTTTGCATTGTATACTGAAGAAGATAGGTTCCCACCAAGCTATCAAGTACAGTCCTTAGTCATGTTTGTTTTATAACCAGACATGGCAGAAATAGCATGAATTTCAAAGCTAAGTAAACAATGTGTATGAGTGTAAGTATGTTTGTTTGCTATTCAACTTAATATTAATATATATATGATATATATGTATGTATGTATATATATATATAGTGAGTGTGGAGTGTGTATGTGTGAGTGTGGATACATTATTTGAAATAAGCTGTTTGATTAATTCTTCAACTACCAATGGGTGCTTAAATTTATTTTTCCATCCTTGACAGTTTGATCAAGAGAATTATGTTTGATTAGGATTTATCAACAAAGTATTCAGCAAAATATTATATTCATTATTATTTTTAGTACTTTTATTTGCACTAAATTGTCGGAAACAATAGCATGGCTGACCAAAATGTCCAAGTGGTTTTTAATAACTCTATGTTCTCAGTTCAAATCCTAGCAGTGTAGAATTCTTTTTTAATCACTTTAGTCTTAATAAAGTCAGGACCAGTAAATTCAACTTGATCCTGTGCTTTATTTATGTCATTATCTATTATCGTTTTTGTTATGGATTTCTGCAACATTTAAAGAAAACTATTTTCCAATTTCACTTTCAAATATAGGTCAGGTTAGAGAGTTTAGAAACAGCTGTGACAAATTGAAAAATTAACTTTTAGAAATATTAGATACTAATTAACTTTTAAATTCTGATGTTAATTTATTCTATATTTTCTTTTTAGGGGTCAATTACCAATTTGGTGGTGGTGGTGGTGGTGTGGGCTTGACATAATGGCAATGTTATGAAAGTATCTGTGATGTTGGTGGTGGTTATGGATGGAGATGCTAAGAGATTGGAGTGAGGGAGAATAAAAATGGTGGAAAGCATCAGATATATTGTATATGTAACTTTGGTATCGATTCTCAGTTGTAGCTATTTTGCACTTGAACACCTTTGGAAGAAACAAATGTCTTAGTTGTCATTTCTGTCTTTTTTTTTTTTGGTAACATGGCCTATTACCAATTTAATTACTTGCTCTAATAATTCATATTTATCATATTATTATCTGGTAGTCTAATTCATTAAGGAAATAAAATTATAATTTTAGCATTAAAAAATAAAACTTTCACTCTTAATTTTAAAATGGTGTTAATTATTTACCAGAGAAACTGACAAGTCGAAAATTTTAAATGAATTATTATGTTTTTGTTTTATGAGTGAGTGATATGTGAGTAATACTATACTTAGTTATTGTGGCACTGGTTTTAAAGCCAAATAGTTTATACTCTATGTTCTCCTGCTGAAACTAAGTTGCTATGTATCCTTAGCAAAATAACTTATTTTTAATTAGACAACATGGATGAATACTCTGCAATAGGTAAGAAACCATTTCCTGTGTATAAATAATGAGATTTCATCTTGAAGATGGTTATACCCTTGTCTTGTGGAGTCTTAATGCTGTGAGGTTAAAGAAACTAGACCGCTCCATTGCTAGTTGATTTTTAAACTACTATCTCAGACAGGTTAATTGAAAATTGATGATACCATTACTTCCGCTTTTTATAAAAAATACTTGTTCCAACAATTTGAAAATGGAAATTGAATTATTATTTAGCCCCATGTATTTTATGATGTTGTTAATGTTGTTGATGTTTTAAATATTAGTAACATAAGTGAAATAAATTAGCTACAAAAGAATTGAAAGCCCCAGTCTCAGGTTGTTGAGCATTCCTGACAGTTATAGTACAGTTATACAAATCACTTATAATCATAATTGTGATGTGGCCTTTAATCAACATCCTTCATTTCACTAGCTTTAGTCTTGCTAATCCAAAATATATGCTACCATCACTTGCTCCAAAATTCTCGAATATCATCGTCTACTATTTGAGAAAATATTTTATGATAAAAATGTCTATAAACATATCAAACAGTTTAATAGAAACTAAAGAAAAAAATATGATATACTGTTAGACTGATCCATAGAAGATTATGGCACCTAACGATGTTAGTGATAAGTTAAAGTTAATTACAAGAATCCACTCGGTCAGTTAATTAAGTCATTTTACAGTTGTAAATACACAAGCGACACAAATCTCTTCTTGGACATTTTACTATTTTTGCCAGAAAATATCAGCTATTGGTGTCCCTACACCTTGGTTCTTTGTAAATCAAGAATAAATAATAATTACTATGTCCTATACTTTTGTAATACAAAGGCACAGAGTAGTGTTTAATACCTGTAAATGTAGAATTAATGAAATAAAATATTACTACCTGTAGAAGTTTTCCTGCAGACTTGCTCTTGGAGTGAACAGTATCCAAAGAGTTGATAAAATCTGGGTCCTCATGTAAGTTTCATTCCTAGGATTGTTGCCTTTGACAGGATAATGGGAAAAGAAGGGATCCTTGTAGTTTTTGTTTTAGTTTATATTTCTTTTGAAAATTGTTTTTATGGCTTATTTCTTTTTGTTATCCATTTTCACTTTCTTTCTTCCTGACTTTTATTTATAGGTTTCTATTGTTTTCACACCTGGAAATAAAAGACAAAGAGTTATTATTGTGGTTATTTAGATTTGATGTTGTTGTTGTTGTTGTTGCTGGTATTTTTCCTAAATTGACTAGAGATTGGTTTTATGTTAATTAATTATATTATAATTTTGGCTGAAACTCAAATGAACTATACACATTATACAAGCTTACATAAAGATAATGATGCAAACACACACAGAATGCTATACATTTACACACATTGACACAGACATACATAATAATGATATATCAGACACTTGTACACATTACATGCACACATACACATTAAATGACACATACATATAAGTAGAGAAACACACAAAATCATGTATAGAATGATACATGTGTATTTAATGGCACACACATTCAGAATCATACATGCACATACCTCTATACACTGACACACACCTATATGATCAATCACACGCAGACAGACATGTATATAAAAATAAACACACATACATGTGTACATTGACACATACACTACACATTAAATGAGACATTATAATATACATTCTACAAATTTGCTTCCAACATTAACTGTAACTGTTCTGATATAAACCTGCCATTTTGTTAACTCTGTAAACTTGTCTTCATATAAAAGAATACTTGTAATTTTTATAATTGTTGTGAGAAGGAATCTATAATGAGGGGCATTTAATGCGAGAAGATGGAATGGAGCTGTGAATGTGATTAGTTTATATGATGGTTGATATTAAGTTCTATAGAGTATAGGAAGTGTTACTGGCAATCTGTGTGTAATAATATACTTTAAATTTCACGTCACTTTGCTTTATAAAAGTAGAAACTCTGTACTATCTCAATCAACCCTTAAATGCAAGGTCATGTATTCTACCTAGCTAATCAATTTTGAAGAACTGGAGAAGATTAGTGTATGGTAGAGTTCCGAAACGAGTACCTACCTCAAAGGGCTACATGTTACAGTTGGTGTAACGGTTTAAGGATAAGGATGTGATAGTAAGAAACAAAGGATTCACATAAAGTATTAGTTATAGTATTGGTAGAAAGAATTTTTATCAGAATTTTTAGATTCTATCAGAATGTTTAGAATATTCATGAAACAGAAGGTTCACTTTTTGGATTTTAAATCTCAAAATTAAATCTCAAAATATGTTTCATGACCTATGTAATGGAGTTTATGTATGTGATCTTTGAAGAAGTGTCAGTTATTGATAAGTAATAAAGTATTTCCCTTATATTCATTTTTGTCATTGTTGTTTGTGATGTGATTTCCTGATTGTTTCTCTCTTTTTTTCCCCTAGTGGTAACCAAACTGATTATCTCATTAGCTTACTTATCAACCTCTACTCATCTTTCTTAAAATAGTAAAAATTAGAAATAATGAGTGATTCAGTTATTTTGGAGTAGCAGATAGCTTTAAGAAATGCAAACCAATAGAAATAAATGACAAATTGAAGATGACTTGAGGATATGGAATAACTAGTTAACACAAAGATAGAGAATAAATAGAAAGGATAAGTTTTAGTCTAGTTAGTAACCTGGAAATACAAGACTAAGTGACAGACAACCTAGATTTGAGAGTAACCAAAATATGCCTCTGTCTCGTAATGCATTGTATTTGGGTTACTTTTGGAATATGTATTTTGGGGTAAGTCAGCTTGTTTCAAACTATTTTGCTAGAGATGGTTAATCTGAGAACTGTAAGGTAATAAAATACCCTCTATGTTACAAGTTTCCCTCTTCTAGGGCAATAATCTTACTGCTAGATGAACTGGAGTATTTTAGCAATTTGTTCATGAATCAAAAGTGCATTATAATGCAATCAGAGCCATGAGCCATTCAGTCAATCATTTAAGACCTTACCAACTCAGCGAGTTACAGCCCTATTCATACAATATAGACTACAAGTAATCATTTGTAAAAAGAATCCCAGTACCAAAAACACCAATGACTTTTTTTGATCGAAGGGAGGCAGTAAATAATGTTACAAGAAACATGTGATGCACTTTGTAGGAACAGAAGAGATAAGTTTGAAGGAGTCATAAATATAGAGACTAGTTGTAAATCAATATTAGTTTTTTTTTGTTTTGTTTTTTTCTGCAAGATATATATGGTGGTTGCTGAAATTAGAAATGAGTTGGAAATTTAAAATGTTAGAACCAAGTCAGAAAGATTATAACAATCAACACAAACTGAATGAATAGCTAAGCCAGTGGTATGAGAATAAAGGAAACTTAGCATTTGTAGTGGCCTTGAAGGATTTAGCTGCATATAACTCATGTTTAGAATGGCTGTACTGTATTACTGTTTTCATGATATGTTAATCAGTTGGATCTTTGATGAGTTAAAGGTGACTAGGTTATTGTGTCCCAATTTGAGTGTGTTTTTTAGGCAGAAGTGTCTAAATTATGGATGGTGTTAGTGTGTGCAGAAGGAAGAAGGATTGAAGGCTGGTATTATTTATATTGGAGAATGTATGGTTATAAATAATGGTTTCAAATTTTGGCACAAGGCCAGCCATTTAGGGCGAGAGGTTTTAGTCGATTACATCAGCCCCAGTGTTAAACTGGTACTTATTTTATCAACCCCGGGAGGATGAAAGTCAAAGTCGACCCGGTGAAATTTGAACTCAGAACGTAGAGACAAACTGAATGCTGTGAAGCATTTTGCTCGGCGTGCTAATGAATAGCAAATAGACTGTTGTTATGCAGGAGATGTAAGTTGGTGGTAGAGTAGCATTGATATAATGTAGTTTTGAGAGATCCTTACAATGCACATTACAATAGCACAGTTTAATGGAAACATCCAATCCAAATGAATCCTGTCCATAAGCAGGCAAATTTACTTGAATGTTCTTAGGTCAGAAATGACAAGAGTTCATCACTTTGAAATAGGTTTAAGAAAGTGACTTTATCAAAAGTTCTCATGTGATAACATCTGTTATCTGATGTGAGAAAGACAAATTCCAATAGACCATATTATACAGGAACCATACTGTTAGTAACTAAAGAGCAAGAGGGAGAGAGGGTGAGAGAAATAGATAGGAGGGGGATAATGAATTGACTTTCTATGACAATTTCTATAATCTTTGAGATGTTGGATGTGTAAGAGATAGAACAACAGCTCAAAGAGGTTACCATTAACAAGAATCAGGCACACCATTACATATTTCCTTAAACTGATATAGATTCCTATAGAGAGAGAAAAAAAGGGAAGATTTTAGTAGTGTTAAGAGTAGACTTTAGAGTGTACTGGATAAGACAGAATTAGGATCAATCACTTGGTTAGAAAAATTAAAAGGCTTTGATTGGCATTAGTTTTTCTCTTGAAATCCAGAATAAAGAATTATTGCTTAGTATTGTATCACTGGTACTCTTCCATTTTATCTTATGTCCAAGCAAATGTGCTAAACTCTTGCTTCTTTTTATATACCAGACTAATAATCTAATAGTTGAATAAATTAATTATATAATGATGTAGATAATTCATATTGTAGTGAGTCATGATAGCTGGCCAGCTGAGATTAACAGTGACACCAACCCCCATTATACACACAGGATGATCCATATATTCCCCAAATATCAAAATTGAGTGCCGAAAACCATCTGCATCCACTTGGTTATGTCAGCAGGCTTAATGTTTGGATCCCACATCAATTGTATCAGGCTAACCTTGCCCAACAGTTTTCCATCTGTGTCTCATTGCAGAAATGTGAAGAAAACAATCCTTTTTTTTTTTAAGAGAATGGTGATAGGGGACAAAATTGAATCAGCTAAAAGAATGTGAAATGCAAACACTCATGGGGGAAGGGCAGTGAACCACCACAAACCAGTCCAACGCAGGACTTCCCCCAAAGAAGATTATGCTTTCAATTTCATGATTGGAAGGGTGTTGTCTTCCCACAGACAGGACCATCAATTTGGATGGGTACTCTGACCAGTTGGACAAATTAAATGCAATGATCCACCAGAAGAATCCAACAATTGCTAATCATAAGGGCATTGTCTTTCATTACAACAATGCTAGACCACACACTTCTTTGTAGATGCAGCAGAAGTTACTCGGACTGAGCTGGGAAGTTTTTGCCATACCCTCCATATTTGCCTGACCTTATGCCTTCAGATTTCTATCTGTTTTGGTCTCTTTAAAATTCATTGAATGGACAGACCTTCAACTCAAAAGAGGATGTAAAAATTCACCTGGAATCATTTTTCATGAGTAAAGACAAGAAAGTCTTTGAGCAAGGAATACTGGATCTGCCCACATGATAGCAGAAGATACTGGAACAAAACAGTAATCATATCATAGATTGAATAAATTGCTTTGTGTTTAAAACCTGTCTTATTTTTGCTTAAAAAACTGAAAGGACGTTTTGGCCAACCCAATACATACATGTGATACACCTGGTTCATCCAGAATTTTTAACACACACACACACACACACACACACACACACACACACACATATATATATATTGGCCTAAATGCAATATACTTAGGCAGTTTTTGCAGACATAAAAACAGTCTTGCTCTTCAACAGTTGTATACATTGCAGCTTTATGGAAAAGGTCATGATTTAACAAGACAAAAAATATTTTTGTTGATTAGGAGCATTATATTTATTTTAAGGTTCTTAAATTCTAAAACAATGTCATTATTTTATTTTTAACATCTATTATTACAATTCCACAATAAAAATAATTACATTTTTCCATGTGTTTAACAAAATTTCTGTTAATGTCGCCTTACACTATATTTTAATCAATGTTGACTTTAAATTTAAAATGATTCCCCACTCTGCTCTAGAAAGTTGTTATCTTGTATACTGAAACTTTAGTTATCAGTAAATTATTTGATGGCAAATATTAGAGCCTTTTGGAAATGTATAACTAAGTTTGTCTATTGACTTACTTACTATGATGATTATCATCATCATAATTTGAATATCATGAGGCATGATTGCTTGGCAAAAAAAAACTGGGGTTATGTTACCTAGTCCAGAACCAAATTAATTATAACAGCAACAGGGTACTCTGCACCCTATCCAAAATATGTAGGTCAATGAGGAATTAGACAAAGGTTAAAGTTTATCAGGAATTCTATTAGAAAAATTTAACTATTGATACTATGGCAACCGAGATATGATAGGTGCTTTAATTGCTCTGTTTTTTTTTAAAGTTAAGTTGAGCAGTAAATACTTCAAACTTGTCTGTTGCATATAAAATCCTCAGCCTCATCTAGAGATACCCTCATCTAGTTACCGATTAAACGTACATCAAAAGTAACTAAATCCACAGAGAAGCTGACATCATGAGATGAGTGTCACACCCAGGTACAGTGAGGAAACTAAATCTACTTTTAAAACTATAATAGAATCCTAAAAACCACTGACTTAGAGAAAAATAATGACATCATGAAACCCTTAAATTTAATTAAAATGGTAATTGATAGCTGCAATCAAGCTAGCTCACTAGTGAGCTTGATTCACTTTCAATAACAAGACAACATTAAGTCTTGAGAAACTAAGAAGAAATGACAAACAAGATGACATTTTATTTTGAGAAAACCAAAATTAATAGGAAGACAAAGTGGCACCATAAAATAGATATATCTAATGAAATGATATGGTTACATATAAAGATTTGATAAAGGTACATACGTTAGCCTTTAGGATGAGTTAAGTCTATGATCAGAGATTTCTTGAGTGTAGTTTTGAGATCAAATTAAAGTAGTACTACTTTCATGTTTACTTTATCACAGAGGTGCTATCTCAATTTGATGGTTTTACTAACTATATAAATTTACCATTTACATTACACATCTCTTTTTAGATTACAAGTGCATTTGTTTACTTCTGTTGCTGTTAATCAAGAAACCAAGTGTGTAAACTTTATGAAGGGGCAAGAACTACATTTGCACCTATTCTATGTGTTAGCGATACCAAATAATCTAACCTATTAATTCTATTAAATAACAGATTCATTATTATATTAATATCAACTTCATAAATTCTAGGGTTGCATACAACAACATGTTCATATTCAAAATAAATGAAAATCTAGCAAAACCAGAAATTGCATTCATACTTTTAAGTGTCAATTGCATATGAAATGGAAGTAAGTTTATGTTGTCACTCAGAGAATTTCCACAAGTATATGTATACTCAATGATTAATAGGTGTATGTTGGCATTGAATTAATTGCTAACAAGCATAGACTTTGTATATGTTGCCCTGTTGAACACCGTCACTTAGTGCTTTTGATAAAGTTTCATTTTCTCTTCCCAGCATTCAGTCCAGACTCCTAGTTCCCATCTCACACATATTTTACCTCGAGATATTGAGAAGCCTGCAAAGATCATGGGAACTCCCTCTCAATGACTAAATTACACACACAATAAAAATTAAAAAAAACAAGAAACCTTTAATAGGGGCTGCCAGGTGACTGACCTAGCAGCGTTTTTGTTTATCAGGTCCTTTTAAAAAGTGCAGATTAGTAATTATGATGAACAGTGCGTGGGTTGTGGTTTTGAGATTATAACATACACACATGCACACATGAACACATACACACACACACACACACGTGCATGCACCACCCCCCCACACACACATCATTCTAACTCTCAGCTGACGAATATTTGGATGATGCTCAGGAGACTTTTCTTTATAATTTGTTTTTGTTCAGAGCAGAGATTCACACAGGCTACAGTGAGTACTACTCCTCATGCAACTAAAATACTCTGTAAATGTATTCATATATCATTTTTATCCTTCTTTCAAAGGCAGAGCTGATTTAGTGGTGCCTTAGCACATTACTGGTACCATCTTACATTAATGTCTGGACCTTAGAAAGGCAACATTATTTCTTGAAGGATTGAATTCAAGAAATGTTAGGTAATCAACTAAATATAGTACAGTTCATACATATATATTGTTATCATCGCTACACTCATCATTATCATCATTATTATCATTGTCATAATTGTCATCATTATGATAGCTTTTATGTCTTTCTTTCCATGTTGGCTTGAGTTAGCTGGATTATTATAGGATATCATTTTACTTTTTACCTTTTGTTTTACAATAATACCTCGTTGTCTACTTTTCAGTCTTATATCACCACATCTGTAATAGCTAAGACTTTCATCAGAGTCCTAGGTGTTTCTTTCTGGTTCTATCACACACATTGGAAGAAGCAGTGCCCTTAGTTTCAGTTCATATATATTCAGACAACATGGGAATACCCAGCTACAATCATACTGGTTAACACTGCTGGAAGGACTGATACTGTCAGAAAGTGTTAAAATTACTCTGATCTTCAGCCAACAGCTGTTGATGGGAATGTCCCACTCCAGCATCAATTCTATGCTTGTAGTAGTAGTAGTAGTAGTAGTAGTAGTAGTAGTAGTAGTAGT
Organism: Octopus rubescens; assembly: GCA_027564515.1. Lineage (NCBI taxonomy): Eukaryota > Metazoa > Mollusca > Cephalopoda > Octopoda > Octopodidae > Octopus > Octopus rubescens. Next base: position 70,838,739 of record JAOPUL010007422.1, read on the forward strand.
AGTAGTAGTAGTAGTAGTAACAGCAGCAGTA
>JAOPUL010007422.1:71410028-71420126 GCA_027564515.1 Octopus rubescens
GACACTTGCCCAAGATGCCACGCAGTGGGATTGAACCCAGAACCATGTGGTTGGGAAGCAAGCTTCTTACTACACAGTCACGCCGCACCTATTATGTTCATTTAAAATATGTGGGCTTGTACCTATATTAGAAATGTGGACTTGTACCTTTATTAGAAATGTGGACTTGTACCTATTAATGTATATGAATCAACATTATAATGTGATCAAGAAATTCTGCTCCCATTCATCATAATTTTACTTTTGTAAAGAAGTTCTTGATGGAGTTACTGGGAGTTTTGATGGAGCTGAGATATGTGAGTTATTTGGTTTTTCTGTATTGATAGACACTGGATCTGTAGTTTTATGTAATGTAAATAGTCACCAATCCCTTTGAAGTCATCTTCAAAGACTTATCAACCCTATCAGCCCAATGTATAAATACATATTCAAACTATACCTTTAAAAAGTTATCCACAAGTTCAAGTGGTAAAATATTAGCCATATTTTCTGATAAATGGACTTTCAAACTATGAAGTGCTGGTTTGCAACTTAAACCATAAAGAGCAAATCTACAACTTAAAGACTAACGGTTGTAATTACAAATTTGAATTACTAACTAAATCCCACTTTATACACAGAACTAGAAAAGCTATGACAACTGGTTTAAACCGGCCTTTTTATTTCAAAGAACTTTTTATTTCATTGTTAAACAATTCTGATGCCCAGTAGAATAAATTATGAATATAAATATTGTAAAGACCAATTTTAGTTGAATGTTTAACAATAGAATTTTAATTAAGAAAACTCACATGATAGGCTACTCTGACTTCAAATTTAATCTCAGAGAAAAAATTCTCAGCACAAAATATATTTATTGCTCTAAAGTAAACACATGCATAGTATGTATTTAATAATTAGATTGTAAAAGATTCAAAATGGCTATTTGAATCACACTTAGGCCATTTTATCCACTTTTATTTTATGCTGTAATTGTATTATATCAAATTCTGAAGTTGTTGCAATGTCTCTCAGTGATTTTGATATAAAAATTTTTTAAAAATCAATATAAAACAAAAGTATATATAATAGTATCTAAATACTTTATATACTCTCATATAAAAGTCAATCTTGGTGAGTAGGGGGCTGGCTAAAAATCTAGAATTTTCCATGCATTTCTTATAAAAGTTTACCCTAGTTTTGTGGAGGTGTGTGTCCTAGTGAGGTGTTGGACTCATGATCATAAGATTGTAGTTTAAATACCTGGACTGGGTGACACATTGTGTTCTTGAGCAAAACACTTCATTTCACATTGCTCTAGTCCAATCAGCTGGTAAAAATGAGTACTCCTGTGATGAACCGGTATCCTGTCCAATGGTTTAATATATATATATGCCATGGAAGCTGGGATACAGGCCCTTTTGAGCTCATTGGGTTTTAGAGGAATAGCTACTACTGTAGCTAGTTCTGCACAAGTAACAGATCAACATTTCCTGATTAAGGTATATAACTGTTATGGTAAGGAAATGAATTTTCCCTTGATATTATACCTTTTCATGTACAATTCCCATAAATATTAGATTATGGATTTCTGAATTTCATTATAAAAGAAACATTGCAATTATTGTAGTATAAGTAATCTGATACAAAATATATCGCAACATCCTTCCTTGTATAAGCTTGACAATATGCATTTATCACTGTAAATCCTTAGTTTCATTTTTATCTTATTTTATTCATTTAAAAGAAAAGACAATATAGAATTTAGTGTCTTGTTGCTGACTTTCTGCTTTGAAGTGTAGCTGAACTTTGACCCTTCAAAATTAGTATCCCTGTAATAACCGACACTGAAATTTAAGCTAAAGATCTAGTTGAAAGTGTTTGAATTTTAAGCGGTTATATTCATTTATTGCTTTGTTTTCTAGACAAAATCTCTGATCAAGTTATTTATCAAATGAAGATAATGCCGAGCTTTAGAAATCTTCTATTATTAAGTAGAAGTTTGCTTGATCAGAGCAGAGCTCGGACTATGGAAGCCTCTATTTGGCTATGAGACCATAACCATTTCCAATCTATAAGTCAGTATTTTAGCAGTAAAATGCATCTAATTCATGCTGGTTTACCTCCTCAATATACAATGAGGTATAGTAAGAAAGTATTCTTGTTTGATATGAACAGCAACTACACAATAAATTAAATGAGTGCTTTCATTAACTGAAAATTAAATAATTTTATTAGTCTAATTTTACAGTGAAAAAAAATCTATCTGATAGATATATTTTTCTTCAAGTGATTGCAACTGAGATGCATTTCCTCATGCTGCACCAGAAATCTCTGTCCTTCATTAGCTTCAGTAGGCCCTCAATTTCATGTTGTGTCTCTGCCAATAAAATCAAAATAGTTGAGTGGTTTTCTTTCTCTATTGAAGTGCAGAGGTCTCCAAAATATATCAGTGGATATAGCCTGTTGTTTAGAATGATAGCAGTGACCAGCAAAGTCTACTCTGCACTGAGCAACAGTAGAATAGATTATTGGAATATGTTCATGAATTTCCATTTTGGTTTTGTGCTCAAGTCGTGAATTTTTTCAGTTGTCCTCAGAAGCCTGACTGACATCAAGGTGATCTTGTAGCTCCTTCTTCATAGTTCAAGTTTCCATAAAAAAGAAAGCTCTCTACAAATGCCCTGAAAAAAGCCATCTTTGATGACTTTGAAATAGCTGATTGTCAGAGTCAGATGTTTTGAAGCTTGTTGCTGGAAGTCCAGGCTTGGTCTTTGCATGTCAGGAAGTCTTTCTTAATGTTAGCAATATGAGACCAAAGGTACATTGAAGTCGCTGACTTCTTTGAGTTGTGTGTCATCATTGGAACAAATGGGCAAATATCTTGATGGTCATGTACTCAGTTTTATTTGCACAGAGAAACAAACTGACTTCGGTAACATCATTCTCAAGGGTTGTTAACAAGTCTTGCACATCACACAGTTGATGAGCTGTTAGGGTAAGATCAACACTGTAAAGTGCAAAACTATAACAGATAGATATAATCTAGAAACATTTGGTGAAAATACGGTCCTCAACAGTTCTTCAACAACTCAGTTTGTTTATAGGATTCTCCAACTCATGTCAACAGCATTAACAAGTCATTTGTTTACACTCATCCTTGTATTACTCCCTAGTACAAATGACTAGTTCTTGTCAAAAGCACCCTACTCTCTACATGTATAATATTGTGTATACAAGAGTAATTTAGGTGTAAGGGAGGAAAGGTTCCCTGTATATTGGGACATGTGTCTACTTGTGTTGTTGTTGCTCAGTCTTGATTGGGTGAGCAAATACATTCTACTCTCAACCATCTCAACAATTTGTTCAATTATAGTCTATCCAGGAATACAGGATCCAATATATATTTTTAAGACAATAAACTATAGTTATAGCGAGATTTGACTGCTATTTCTAGCAAGTTTATTGACCTTGTAGAGGCTCTTTTAGTCTTGCTCTGATCAAGCTTACTTATAATCAAAGGTGATCCAGCCATGACCAACACCTTGGTTTTCCCAGATGCAATGTGTTGAGGATTACATCATTCGATGTGCTATTTTTAAGGTGGAAGGGCAAAATTTGGTTGTGTTAAGGTTATTCAAATAAGGGCAACACCTCTAGTAGAAATTTTATGTTCCTAAAGGAACAGGTCATCCATATATATTTTGCACTTGGCACCCAGCTCTTAACTGTGGTCCCAAGAACTGGTAGCATGTGCAGCAGTCATAGGTGGCACATCAGTTTGATAGGTGGACTAAACCATGTGAGGGTAGCCACAGTGTATCAAACTTTTCATGACGGTCTGTCCATAAATGTATATGGAGAACATGATCGGCTCATTACAAATTCCCTCTTCTCCCCCCCCCCCCGCCATAACAGGATGTTATGGAGGCACCTCTATTCTAAAGTAGAGTAGGGGTGCCTCCATGAATCTCATTGATTATGTCAATTTCGTCATCATCAGGAAGAAAGAGAGACAGGCTGTTAGGGTGATCAATGCTGTGTGTAGTGTTCATTCCTGGAATGACCACAGAATCGTCATGTCCAAGCTCAATGTCCACATATCCAACTTATGTGAGAGAAAGAGAAAGAGAGAGAGAGAGAGAGAGAGAGAGAGAGAGAGAGAGAAACAACCAGGAGGCTAAATGAGCCCAAACTCTGTTTGTCAAATAAAATTTTGGTGAGGACCTGGAGAACAAACTCAGAAACTCCACTAGATCCTGTAATAGTGTGAAAAAAAACTGGGTAGTTTTCAGGGATTTAATGTCACTCGAACATCTGGGACCCAGAATATACAAGCACCAGCACTAGTTCTATGAGAATAACACTGAAACCTGAAGCATCCTCTTCTAAAAGCTCATCAAGATGTCAGTTTATCCCAAACCAAGAAAGATGCTTTCTTTGCAGTTGCTAAGCTATTTGGACCAAGCTTCAGCTGATGCAGGACTCACAGTACAATAAAAATGCAAAGTCTATGTGAAAAGCAACAACATGAAAAACTTCTAAGATGCATAATGGGCTGTCTATGTCCCATTAGCCTTTGGAACATCTTCGCAGCTGAGTGCAGACAGATCAGAGATCCTTGGAAGATGAGAGGAGCATTTTTACAGTCCTCAACCACTCTTCCACTGTTAATGAGGCTGCAGTAGCTCACTTGTCACATGCATGTCACTTGCTGATCTCTCCACTGTGGATAAGGTCAAAGGTTATAGATGCTTTGTATAGTAGCTAAAAGTATGGTTCTAACACCATTCCAGCTGAGATTTACAAAACTGGAGTTCCTTGTCTCTTCTCAAGAGTCGCTAAAACCTTCTGCTAAATGTGGTGCTGGAAGGGCATCTTACTGGAGTTCAAGAAGGCATCAATAGTTCACCTTCACAAAAATAAAGGAAATCACTAGTACTGTGGTACAACGAAGATATATCTCTGTTGTCAATCGCTGATAAATTATTTGCTCTGAGTAATATTGAACTGGCTAATTGTCTTCCTTGAACAGGGGCTTTGCTTGGGGGGGGGGGCAATGTGCCTTTAACGAGGGTGGCAGTACAGTCAGTATGAAAGTTGAGCATGATAACTTTAAGTGATGTCTCAAGAGTAATATCATGATCCTTACATAATTGATGTCGACTCCACATCGGCATTTGACATTGTCCTTTCTGGTGGTCTTTGGACACTCACAGCCATATACAAATGTTCTGACAAGTTTACTTGCCACTGTATTTGATTATGGGGAGTCTATAGTGATATTCCCAGTCACAAACGGTATTTAAGTTAGGTTGCATGCTAGAACCTGTGCTCTTCAGTATGATGGTTACAACTATATTGACTGGGGTATTCTAGAACAGGAATGTTATGTTTGCCATTTGCAATTGCACTAATGGAATGATCTTTAACCCAAGAAGATAAGACTCTAAGCTGAAATGTAGGAGCACATGAACAAGTTCTCACCTGTGATGCCTTCTGCAACACCAGCAGCTGAGGTATGCACCAATCAGTCACTCATAAGTATATGTGGTGCCTGCAACCACGATATAAGGATCAAACTTTACAGGCCATTTGTAGATTTACACATATAGACAGCATCCTTTTAAGAATTGGTTATTTGAAATCTTATATTATAAAAGAGAAGTGAATCTCCATCTCTCTGTCAGTCACAACATCTATTAGAGGGAGGGAAAGAAGGAAAAGAATCAAAATATACATCACAACGTATATTTAGAAGAAGGTGAGGAGAAAAGTTGTTGTTGAGAGAGAAATACAGGGAGAGAGAGGAAGAGAGAGAAAGAGAGAGAGAAAGTGAGAGAGAGAGAAAGTAAGAGAGAGAGAGAAAGTGAGAGAGAGAGAAAGTAAGAGAGAGAGAGTGCGTGTGTGTGTGTGAAAGATAGATAGATAGATAGATAGATAGGTAGTGTTGTCACCATAGTAACTAACAAGTTTTGATTAAAAAATGCTGGAATTTTAAGTGCAAGTCTGTCAACACAACAAAACATAGCTTCAAAAGAAAAAAAAAGACTTTCACTATATAACATTATAGATAAAGGCGGCGAGCTGGCAGAGTCGTTATCGCGCCGGGAGAAATGCTTAGCGGCAATTTTTGCGGGTTTACGTTCTAAGTTCAAATGCCGCCGGGGTCGATAAAGGGAGTACCAGTTACAAACTGGGGTCGATGTAATCGACTACTCCCCTCCCCCAAAATTTCAGGCCTTCGTGCCTAGTATAGAAAGGATTATTATTATTATTATTATTATTATTATTATTATTATTATTATTATTATTATTAATATTATACGAACTGGAGTCGATAAAATAAATCCACTACTCCCCACCCCCAAAATTTCAGGCTTTCGTGCCTAGTATAGAAAGAATTATTATTATTATTATACTGCTCTGTGAGGTTAAGATCAACAACAAAAAAACCTTAACCTAAAGGCACATAATTCCTATTCTCTCTCTTGGTTTTTTACTGTTTATATTTTCATAATTTCCCATAATTATATTGTATTTTCTCACTTCCTGTTCTTAGTTGTTTATATCATGCGGGCAGAGTATGTTTTCCAAACACTGTCTCAACTGGTTCTCATAGCGTGAAACTCCGAGTAACTCAATAAATTTATATACTGTGTGAATTAAATAATATATATAAATATATACGTCTGTGTGTGTGAGCGTGCACGTGTTTGTGTGAGTATGTGTGCATGTGTGCGTGTGTATGTGCGTGTGTGTATGTGTGTATATTATATCACAAATTGATAGTGTACTCAGAGCTTTGCTCCGTGCTAAGTTGTTCAAAGCAATTCTGAACAGACCTGACTTTATTGAGATGAACGATTTCTGAGAGAGCTAAATGAAAGGTACCTCTTTTGATAAAAAATATTTATAATGGATGTAGTCCGCACCGAACTAACTCCACTTTTGGGAAATCGTTGTACAAAAGACCCGCAGTCAAAATTGAGGTGACACAGTGTTGACCTTTCTGTACTGGTGCAGCTTAAATGGACTCTCCCCAGAAGCGACAAACATGACCATTACGTACCCGAGACCAATGACGAGGAGCCCTTCACAACAGGATGTATAAACAGTTGCATTGAAGTCAACTAAAGCGACTGCTCCAACTTTTTGATAGATTTCTCTTTTTTTCTTCTGAAATCCGTATTTTGTAGTGCTTTATTTGATTGATTTCCATCACCGAATGCAATTCAAAGATTATCTTGGCTGCATTTGAATTCAGAACGTCAAAAGGCATGATTAAATTTTGCGAAATATTTTGTTCGACATACTAACGATTATGCCATTCCTCCATCTTGAAAAATTCAAAATTGACAAGAGACGCCGATTTCAAATCTCTTTGTTGGTGTGTAGAAGACAACCTGTCTCTCAGTCTCGGATTAGAGCTCCCTTGTTTTCTCCGCACACTTGAACACTTATAACACTACCATCTTTCATAGCTGATGTGTAATGAACAGTTTATTCCTCGTTGAGAGCTCTTTATTTTACAGAACTTTCATCATTAAGTGGATACCTTCCTTTGCTACAAAGGATAGCTATCACAGACTTTTTTAAATACTTATTAAAGAGAAAAACGATGTGTCAATGACGTACGCAGATATTCCGAGAGCGGTAAAATTGCTGTGGTTACTTGATCGGAAGGGAATTCTAGAGGTTTCCTGTTCTGGAAATTCAGAAGAGAGATGCAGTTTGGGTGATGAAAAGAGTAGTAACTATATATCTAGAGGGCTTAGGTAGTGGTTGTATGAAACAGACTAAATATTAATATACCTTATACTCCAGTACTAAACCATTTCTACAACCATAAGTTTGCCACACAATTTTGTGTGGGTGATCCATAATTTTGATTAAAGGAAACGAAGTACTTGACAAGAACATATATATGTATGTTGGAACATTTGGTAAACAATTGATCAACGATCTGGAAAAAGCAATCTGGTCAATTTGGCTTGTACTCGATCTGGAAAAAGCAATCTGGTCAATTTGGCTTGTACTCGGTATAATAAATGCACTTGTAGACGGGTAGTAAATTATGATATAAAATTTCGAGTAGGAATTCCAATTATATCCAACGCCAAAATGCTTGTGAAAAATCACATCATAAGTTATATAGGCCCAATAGAAATCCCTATTTTGGTGCCAGTCTGGCTAATAAATAGAGATTCTTATTTTGATGCCAATCTGGTAAAAACAATTTTTAAAAATCATTATTATTCCTTTCGTTTACTCAACATTTCGCTGTTGTTCAGCAAGGTGGTACATGGCCAGATATCAAACTGCATCATATAACTTAATGTATGTAAGTACTTTTCTTATAGTACTTGTCAAGTCAAACAAGAAAGCATTCTATAACATCATGAAATTCATCTAAATATCGAATATCTTCAACTAACTACCCAAATTTCTTGCAACTATTCCCAACACACCTATTACAAGTGGGACAATATAACATTTCGATAATTCTGTATTTTTTTTAAAGTCCATATATTGGGTTTTGGTAATATTTTCTTAAGTTCTTTTTCTATCACACTTGTATCAAATGAGGAGGCAACATCGCTCAGGCAACACAGTTTTGGTATAAAATTCTATTTGACTCACCGTTTGAAATGTTATAACCCACATCACCTTTATCCGATCGTTTTCGAGGACGCATTCTGTTTTATGTTCATGACATTTTTCCACAGATTCAAATCTAAATTTAGGAAGATGGATGAGAGCAAGTAATAAGCAATAGTGATATGCTAATACCTTGGAAAATACAACGATCTATTTTAACTTTTGCAAGTGGTTCTTCGTGTTGCTACTTCGGTTTCTCACTTTTTCACTGCTTATTCGTATCAGTTCTGTGATATAATTTTCAACATTTTGAGTATCTAAAAAAAGGCAGAATGTGAAACCATCATATGTTATTTTGTAATCGACTCACCCTACAGCTAAACCAGTTCGTCTTCTTTAGTAATTTGAAATAATTATATTGTCCCACTTGGATTTATTCAGTACCCTTTCTGTTCAGTATGTTCCCCTAAAATGTATATTTTACTTGTTTCAGTCATCAGACTGCGGCCATGCTGGGGCACCGCTTTGAATCTTTAGTCGAATGAATCGACCCCAGTACTTTAGTTTTTTCAAGCCTGGTACTTATTCTATCGATCTCTTTTGCCGAACCGCAAAGTTACGGGGACGTAAATTAACCAACACCGGTTGTCAAGCGGTGGTGAGGGACTAACACAGACGTCATCATCTCTGCCATACTGGTTCCCAGCCAAGTGGTTGTTTAATGTTGGGGAACAGATGATGGTCAGATGGGGCCAATTCAGGAGAATAGGGAAGGTGAGCAACCAGTGCAAAGCCACAGTCACGCACAACAGCAATTGAAACTAAAATCTTGAATGCCAGAGCATTGTCCTGATGAAACAAGATCCTTTTTGTCAGTTTTCCTGGGCGTTTGTTCTTGATAACCTTTCGTAATTGCCTCATCAAGTTCGCATAGTACGAGGTGGCAAATCACTTCCTGATGAATCAACCCCGCAATCCATTTTCCAATCATCCTTCTACAACTCATCTTCTTCCTAACATCCACCTCCCCATCACATATCTAACTACAGAGCTACTTAATCGGCGGATGCAATTATGAGGCTACTTCCCTCTACACGTATCATTCATACTCTTTCAGTATCATCTCGTATTCGGCTGAACGCCCCTTTCACCTTTCCTTCCTCTATACATCCCTTCATTTTGCCAGCAGTAGCCCTTCAATTCGCAAATCTACTTTTATTGGAGAGAAACGCATAGAGACAGTCGGTGAAACTTCGAGGTCACAGTCTCCATGTGTTCCTCTCAAATAATAGCTAACAACAACCCTCTGCTTGAGTGGTCCATGGTGTCCCGATATAATTAATTAAAAGACTTTTCCAGGTGGTGCTATTGAGTTAGCCATGGTTTGGGCCGATAATGGCCGAAACCGATCTAAGTTATATATATTTTTTTATCTTTTACCTTTTACTTGTTTCAGTCATCAGACTGCGGCCATGCTGGGGCACCGCTTTGAATCTTTAGTCGAATGAATCGACCCCA
>JAOPUL010007422.1:72314898-72326219 GCA_027564515.1 Octopus rubescens
TATAAAGGGTAAAGAACCCTTTCGGTCATGAATGACCATGGGGTTGTACCTAGAAACTTCCCCTCCGAAGCACAAGTCCGGGCAAGGCTGTTCGGGAAAGAACAGCAGTCGCCCGTGCATACCAGTCTTCCCTCTTCACGCCACCGATGTTTTCCGAGAGAAAGACAAAGGCTGATAACGCTTGGCACCAGTAACGTCGCAACTCATTTCTACAGTTGAGTGAACTGGAGTAACGTGAATATGAAGTGCCTTCCTCAAGAACACAACTTACATTCTGGCCCGGGAATCGAACTCACAACTTCACGATTGCAATCCCGATGCTCTAACCACTGAGTCATATATCAAAGAAAACACTCACTATCGATACAAAGGATGCAGAAAATACTGAAACAACTGATTCAAAAGTAATATATTTATCACAACGAAACCTAGCGTAAAATGTAATACAAACGTTTGGAATATGGATCTAATTTCACACCAATTCCAAAACCTTGCGCAACAGATCGTATAAAAGACACCGAAGAATTTTGTAGGGAATTTCTTTACTTCTTCGAAAAGAAGCACTACGAAGATCCATCACGTGTAAATAAATAAATAAAAATGAATAAATAAATAAACACTTAGAGTAATACATAACTTGTGTAAAAACATTGGCAAACTCAAACATTCCAACAAATTGTATGAAAGCAAACATTGCAAATGAAGAAGAGCAAAAACATTGGAATGTCGACGGAATATCGACATTCATTAAAAAAGCTGACAAGGAAAAGCCATTGTTATAATAGACATGACCCATTAGAGGAGGAAATGGTCTTAAAATTACTACATGACCATTATTTCTACAAAATATTAAAATTCTAGATGAACAATGTAGAAATTTGGCAAATTAACGGATAAATTCTAAAACAATTTACCGGAAAAGGAGTTGGATTACCTGACTCATATTGAGGCAAAAACAAGTAATTTTTATGGATTACCAAAAATTCCTAAACCTAAAGAAATCCGTAATAGCTAAAAAGACTCCATACACCGCATGTACAAATTACCAAACTGTCTGATTTAAACCTACGCCCAACTGTTGTAGGACCAATGTCAAACACCCAGAGATTAAATAATTTATTTAGCGTAATTTTGAAACCGTTGTGCAAATTGTATCCTAGTTTCATTGGCATAAACTTCCTTAACCATGTTCCAGAAAGAGTTAATATAGAGATGATCCTTATTAGTTTCGATGTAACCAGCCTCTACTCAAATATCTCCCATGCATTAGAATTAGAATTCTAGCTAGACTACTAGCCACACAGGATTCAGAAGAGATTCGCAACTAGTCACAAGGAATTCAGGAGAGATTCGCGACTAGCCACAAAGAATTCAAGGGAGAGTCGGAAAAGAAGGATTACGATTGGTACTAGAAAACAACTACTTGTTCTTTGATAATATTTCCTTTAAATACAAGGGACAGTAATGGGCACGAAGCTGCACCAATGTTTGGAACACTATTAATAGGATTACTTACAGAAAAAAAAAATCTATTAATTTTCCGCAATTACATTTGAATGAAACTGGAAAAGATTCCTAGATGAATGCTTCATATTTTGGAACAGAAATAAGGAAAACGTCACAAGATTCTTTAAATTATTGCATAGCATTCCTAAATAGATCTAGTTCACTAAGGAAATAATGAAGCGAACTTCCTTTGCTGGACATTCTGGTAATTAAGAAAAATGAAACGGTTACAACTGACATCTCCTGTTAGGATACAGATACACATGTTTAGATTTTAGATCTTGCGCCATTCCATAGTAAAAAAAATTTTTTAATAGGCAAGACGTATTTCTTCAATAGTTACAGACACAAATAGATGAGATAGTCGACTGGTAGAACTAAATATATTCCTTCAGAAACAAAACTACCCTAAAAGTTTAGTAGGTCATACCATAACCAAAGTAAAATAGATTTCAACCTCTTACGGAGAAGCCCTCACAATGAGAGTGAAGATAAAAGCACAAACAAAAATATTCCATACGTAGATACAAACATATATAATAGTGATTCGCCTAGCATGGCTACAGCCTTATAATCCTTGGTTGAAACCAGTAAAAGAATATATGAGTGTGTGTGTGTGTGTGTGTGTGTGTGTGTGTGTGTGTGTGTGTGTGTGTGAGAGAGAGAGAGAGAGGGAGAGAGAGAGAGAGAGAGAAAGCGTCTGCTTTTCTTTGTGTATGTGTTTATCCCTGAAATTTGGTAGTTCGATAAAAAGACCGATAGAATAAATACCAGTCTCTACAAAAAAAAAGTCACCAAAGCGGTGCCCCAGCATAGCCGCGGTCTAATGATTCAAACAAGTAAAAGATAAAAGATATTCCAGACTGTTATTATTTTGCTAAAAGGAATTTGTCAACCACAGGCCTTCATTATGAACCCGAACGAAAAACTCCAGAGGGTTTATATTTTAGATTTATATATTTTTATTTTATTTATTTTATATCTTTTTTAATTTACTCGCGTAGATTAGAATCATCATTCGTCCATACTTCAAGGTTGACTGAGTGGAGTATATGTACATAATATGTGTGTGTGAGTGTGTGTATGTTTGTGACTGTGCGTGCCTGCGTGCCCATGTGTGTTATTTGCTGGGAGAATATATACACATACAGAGTGAATAGACAACATAGTATATGTAAACACGCACCAGAATATATTGAATCGCAATGTTATACATACATACACAGGACACGCATATATACATATACACTCACGTACATATATATATACTTACATATATTAATACGCACACACACACAGACACACACACACACACCCAGGCACATACATATCCAATCATTTATTTCAGCGACACAAAACAAATTGCACAAATTATGCCTTATATACAACCGAAACACAAAATCTTCCACGACCTGACAGGCATTGATCGTATCCTCTACACCCATCCGGATTTTCACCGCTATCCATCAGAACCATTTCCGCATGCATGTCTCATGATATGTTCACACATATTCTATTAACAATTTTTATTTACATAATTATATATAATGGCTAACTCACATCTTCAGAAACTAATTTAAGAAATCATTACTCAGAACCTCGTTGACTAACAAAATCACACACATTTCTCTTTCCATAACAAAAACAAAAACAAAACAACAACATAAAACATATAAAACGTATAAATACACGCATAAAACATATAAAACGTATAAATACACGCATACACACATACACACACACATATGTATATCTATATGGATATGTGTGAGTGTTTGTGAGTATACACTCACACACAACGGGTAAACTTCGGGGGGAAGTAATATTTGTTTTCCATAATTACCATATAGTGTTTTTAGTTTTTACTATATTTAATATTATCTTTTAGATGTCTTGGAGTAGAGAAGCGATAGAGTGAAGGTAAAATGTAGATAAATTATAGAAATAAAACATACAACAGTAGCAATAAGAAAACCCTACAGGGAAGTTGTCAACTCTAGAATTATTAACACTCTAGAAGGCATCCGATAAATGATTGTCATCCAAACTAAAAGACTCACTTAACATACCGCAATGGAATGAAATGGCAATTTTGTCCGACCTCAATTTTTGGATACGATTTGGAGAAACGAATATCTGCCTCTTTTTTTTAACTAAATGTGTTATTATTATATATTTATAGAGTCACTGAGGATTGTGTGCTTTTGTTTGTAGTTTCATTGCCCTCCTTTTTAGTAAAATATCTTTAGTTTTATTTATATGTTTCGAAATATTTTTAGGGACATTGAGTTACTACCGTTGTTATTGTGATTCTTATGTTGGTGATATCTTTCGATATGTTTAAATTGTTGATTTTGTTGTATCAGGTTTTCCGGAAGTTCTTTGCGTTTTGTAAGCGCAATAAAGGATAAGAAATTCTAGACATACTCTCATCTTTATTCATTAAAGTAATTTCCATTGTTTTCTATGACCTTAGTCCACCTAGCAGGTAATTTAAATATTCCATAGGCATAAAACTCAGTTTCATTTGAGGAAAAGAAGTTATCTAAGTGGATTTTGATACTATCTAAATTATTAAATGATTTTCCATTTAGAGAGTTCTACAAAGACAAAACCAAATAATAGTCAGATGGTGCAATGTCAGTGGAGTATATTTGATATGGCAAGAGATCCCATCCAAGTGCATGCAACTTTGTGCGGGTAATCAAAGACACATGTGGCCAGGCATTGTCCTGGTGGAACACAGCCACTTTCCTGTTGGAGAGCACTGGCTCAATTCCTTGATCTTTTGATCCAAATTTGCTAGCTGACGGCAGTACACATCAGAATTGATGATTTGATTCTATGGGAGTAGCTCATAGTAAATAATGCTTTGAAATTCTACCAGACACAAAGCATTACATTTTTTGGAATGAATATTCTGCTTTGAAAAGTATTTGGGGGGATCCTCACACAAACACCAGTATCTTTTTCTCATTATATTATCGTAAACAATCCATTTTTCATCTACAGTTACCAGTTTATCAGAGAAGCGTTATTTCCATTGCGTTTCAGAAACATCACAGATGGAATACCAGTCCATATAGTTTTGTTCTGACAGTTTGTGAGAAACATACATAAGTGTTCGTGAACGGTACTTTCGGAAACATCCAGTGCCTCTACAAGTCCTCTAGTCGTAATATTCGAGTTTTCTTCAATGTTTACCTTCGAAATATCGTCAGCTAAGGTTGAGGGACTTTCACTGCGACTGTCATTCTCCAAGCTGAACTCACAATGTCTAAATTATGCAAACCATCTAAGAACAGTTGATTCACCTACAGTATTTTCAGCATAAACTCCACAAATGATTTTAGACGTTTCTGTAGCATTTTCACATGTTTTAAACAAGAAAGGCATTACGTGGCGAATATGCAACTTTTGGTTATACATTTCAAATTGCAATTATGGCTGAAAGGACTAAAATATATACTGATTTATAACGTGGAAATTTAGGCTTCATTACTGCAAGCATTTCTAAAATATGAGCCATACTAAAATTATTATTGTTACATGAAGGGCTTAATGACACAAATCCTAAAATCGCTCAAAACTTTCCGAACAACCAGATATATACGTTATTCAATATTATTCATTATTTGAAGGCGGCGAGCTGGCAGAGTCGTTACCGCGCCGAGAGAAATGCCGCCGAGGTCGACTTTGCCTTTCATCCTTCCGGGGTCGATAAAGTGAGTACCAGTTACGAACTGGGATCGATAACATCCGCTACTCCCCTCCCCCAAAATTCCAGGCCTTCGTGCCTAGTATAGAATGGATTATTATTCATTATTAGTATTCATTATTATTCGGTAATTTCAAACATTTTTCTGATCACAGATTTTTTCATAGGTATGTTTGTTAGTGTATTTATTTATATATGACGGCTGCAACTGCATTTCACGCAATGCCATCGTGTGATTGTTTTCGGATGGTGGTGGTGGTGGTGGTGGTATATCTACGCTTGGTGTTGGTGTTTGTGGTTGTAGTAGTGATGTAATTGATAGAGGCAGTGTTGCTAGTGACATTAGTGACAGAGGTATTGGTGGTGGTGGTGGTGGTGGTGGGGTTCTCCTGCTAATAATAGCTGCGTCTTGCAAGCAGATGTTCAGCGCGTTATTACGCAGTACATCACAGGCCTTCATTCCATAGTGGAATGTTTCCTTGAGTGTTTTCCCTTTTCCGGCTACGGTCAGCCATAGTATGCAACTTATAATAACGGTGTTAACGTTTAAGCAATGCCTGTGACTGAACCGTTTTAAAGTAGGGAAATCCTCTGTACAGTTCCAAACCGAGTTTCTAAACTACGTATGCATTTGCTTCAAAAAGAAGAAAATGTCTACAACATTAAATAAAGAGGAGTCACGAATGTTACATCAGAGTTTGGCTTTTCAAAGAGAGATGTCTAAATAAGGATTAGGGTTCTCTCACTCTCAGCTGATGGATAGCTGTTGACTCTAATGAATTCCTCCGCCTGTTGAGAGATTTTGTCTTTTTCACTATGCAGGGCGTCCAACGAAAGCAACCTATCTTACACAGCAGGTAGGGCATGTTTACCAGATAAGACACCGGCGACTCGACCATATGACAGTTTGTACTGGCTATCTTTTTACCAGTAGCACTAAGATCGACCTGTCGTATGTTTACACACAAACATATACACACACATACACACAAATGCATCCATGTTTATACACACCAGCCAGTATGTATATATATATGTATGTTTGTGTGAGTGTGTGTGTATGTGTGTGTGCGTGTGTGTGTTTGAATGAGTTGAAACCGTTTCTTATGGTCATTGATAATAATGGTTTCTGATTTAGGCACAAGGCCAGCCATTTTGGGGGAGGGGGTTATTCGATTACATCGACCCCAGTGTTAAACTGGTACTTATTTTATCGACCCCGGAAGGATGAAAGGCAAAGTCGACCCCGGCGGAATTTGAACTCAGAACGTTGAAGCCGGAAGAAATGTCGCTAAACATTTTTCCCGGCGCGCTAACGATTCTACCAGCTCGCCGATAATATTAATAATAATCGCTAAATCGATTGCATCGACCCCAATTCTCGACTGGTACTTATTTTATCGACTTCGAAAGGATGAAATGTAAAGTCGCGCTCGGCTTGAACTCAGAACGTAAAGTCGGAAATATTGCTGCCAAGCATTTTCCCTGGCGTGCTAACGATACTGCCAGCTCGCCAATAATAATAATAGAAGCCAGCCTTGACAGCCATAGGACGTGTTTTTCACTGCTCTGACCAGTCAGAAGCCGAATACACAGAAACACTAATGCAACCCAACCAGGCAACTGAAAAATAACTCTCAAAAACTGGAATAGATTTCTACAATTGCCTGTGAGTATTTTAAATTTCCCTCATAAGTTTAGGAACTTAAATATCTAGAGTATTCGAACACCTTTAAAAAAAAACAAAAAAACTTTAATTTCTACAACTTACATGAATATCTGTCCTTTCCTTTTTCCCCGAGTATTCGAAAATGTGAACATCCCTTTTATTATGAGAACACTACAGTTAGCCCTGATCGTATATACAAACAATCGTCGTTAGTAAACTTTAAAACTTTAATATCTACTATTCTCTGTAAAAATTTTAGAAATTTAAAACTTTAATACTATAATATGAAAAAGAAAACAAAAACAGAAAAAACCCTCAGAATTCCAAAAATTCAACGATGTGAAAAGGATATATATATGTGTGTATATATATATATATATATGTATGTATGTGTGAGTGTGTGTGTGTGTGTGTGTATAGCATTATCTTTTCTGTGAGTAATTAAAAACAAGATGAATTTTTTCAAGGCCAAGGTCAGCGTTCCCATCAATCGTTAGTGGTAGTAAACATATTTGACCTCTACTGACCCCAAGGATGTGATGCTTTTTTGTCTACTAATAGCACAGGAATACGAAAGGCCATTGTTAATCTCCTCACCATCTGTCGAACCTATTTACTGGACAGGCAGCAAGAAATTGAAACAGAATTGAAGTTGATGATAATGAAAATAATAATAATGATGGTAGTGATAATAATGATTATAATTTCTGATTTAAGCACAAGGCCGGTCATTTCGGGGAAGTGATTTAGTCGATTGGATCGTCCCCCGTGTTAAGCTGGTACTTATTTTATCGACCGGTGGGATGATGGGCAAAGTCGACCCCGGCGGAGCAAGATAATAATAATAATAATACTAATAATAATAATAATAATAATGATAAATGGACACGAGAGGAATATATATATCTATCCTACACGCTTATTTCACAGCAATGCTCTATCCACAGAACGAAAATACCACGGTATTTACATATAAAATCTGAAAGAATGATAACCCAAAGATGAACTATGACCCCTAATAAACTAGCCAAAATTAGAAGATACATTCTCAAAACAGAAAAAATATCAGAAATAGAAATATAAAACTTTTTTAAAATACATCAGGAAAACAAAGATAGTGGCCATAGAACGATACCTAACAGCAGCATAAATACTGAGAATGTAAAATACGAAGAAAGACCTAATGTATGCAACAACAAGGAAGTAAATGACGAATCACATCAAACCCAAAACCTAGAAATGCATAGTGATGACCAAAATGCACCAAACCACAACACAAAAAGAAAAAAATATATAAACGGGAAGGAACGCAGACCAAACCTAAAAACCGGAAACAATGAAGGTGGAAACAATAATTATGATACTCTAAAAATGAGTATAATCAAGGAATTAAAAGCCGTAGAACTCCGTATGGACCACCGGTTGTATCTCCCAAATATTAAAGTTGATAATAAGACAGCAACAATAGTAAATAACATAATTCTGGCCGTCACAGAACTAATCGCAACAGAAACAAATGTCAATATAACCAGATTAAATTAAATGATATGTGCAGCAGCCACTGTGGCCACAGAAGAAATTGGATACTCCCTCAAATCCATCCAAATAGGAGTATCACAACCAAAAAAGAAAGCAATGGAAAAATAATATCCATTAAAAAAATAGAAAATAAAAGAAAAGAACCGTCAATCCTTAATGAAATTAATAGACAAACAACACTGTTAAACAACAAGAAAGAACGAAAAATACTACAAAAATACAAAATAACCAAACAAGGTATAACTGAGGTAAAAGAGCAACTAAAGCAAGATATCCTCGTCAAAGCACAAAGAATCCGCCGGTATGGGAAACCCCAACGATGCTTAGAACAAAACAAACAGTTCACCTCCAATCCCAAACGATGTTACAAAGATCTTCGTAAAAATAAAATAGAGGTCAATACAACACCAACAGCAGAACAAGTAGAAGAATTTTGGAAAGAGGTATGGTCAGCGAAGGAAAACCCCCAGAAAAGATCGATAAAAACAACAAAATCAGCACCTGAATAACTCCGGAAACCTATAACAACGGAAGAATTCACCTAGACATTGCAAAAGCTAAGCAACTGGAAAATACCCGGGCACGACAAAATCCCCAGTTTCTGGTTAAAATATTTAACAGGGATACATAAGACGCTGGCCGAAAAATTTAATGAGATGCTAGTAAAATGAGAGATAAAACCTGAAGGTTTTTCACAGAAGGGAAAAACCTTCCTAATACCCAAAACCACTGAAGCGGCAAACCCACAAAATTACAGACCCATAACATGTCTCCCTACGACTCACAAAGCCTTCACTGCAATAATATTGCAGAGATTGTGCAGCCATCTGGAAGAAAACAACTTGTTTCCAGAAGAACAGAAGGGATGCTGCAGAGGCTCATATGGCTGAAAAGATCGGTTATTGATCAATAAAGCCATAACTGAACACAATATTAACGTTAATGGTGTGAAATTATATATGTATGTATGTATATATATATATATATATATATATATATACACACATATCTTTTACCTTTTACCTTTTACTTGTTTCTGTCATCAGACTGCGGCCATGCTGGGGCAGCACCTTCAAATTTTAGCCGAATGAATCGACCCCAGTACTTATTTTTTCAATCCTGGTACTTATTTTATCGATCTCTTTTGCCGAACCGCTAAGTTACAGGGACGTAAACTAACCAACACCGGTTGTCAAGCGGTGGTGGGGGACAAACACAAACACAAGGACACACACATAGATATATACATACATATATATACGACGGGCTTCTTTCAGTTTCCGTCTACCAAATCCACTGACAAGGCTTTGGTCTGCCCGAGGCTATAGTAAAAGACACTTGCCCAAGATGTCACGCAGTGGGATTGAACCCGGAACCATGTGGTTGGGAAATAGACATAATAAATTCAAGTTAAAAGAAAGTGTTATTAAATTTATTTTGCCATCAGTAAAGCGCCGGGTTCTGTACTAGTAATAATAATTAGCAGACAAAACTAAATTGATATAACCAAATTTGAAAACAATTGGAGCAAAATTGAAAAAATATGAAATCTGTGACAGCAACTAACGAGATCCTAATTAACAAGGTAATTAACAACATTTAACAATTAACAAGATAATTAACAACATTTGGATGGTTCATCCAAATTATTGTCCCTATTTTTAAAAATATTAATTTGTGTATTTTTTAATTACTTTTTGTATATTTATTTTCTCTTTTTTTTTTCTTTTTCTTTTTCTTTTTTAAATCTCTCCATTCATTTAAATCTTACTCCTCCCCCGCGACCTTCTCCATATTATCACCATCACCACCATCATGTGACTACCCCACCATGCCCATCACTGACAGCTCTACCAGAGAATGCCATCAAAGGTATACTGCGGTACCTTTTGCTGACACTGGGTCGTTACCAAGACCGTCGGTCCCAGCTGGCTGTACAGGATGTTGTGTCGCAGTTGGCCCTCAACCACCCGCAGGCCACCCTCAAGTGTATCTCTACCTCTCTTGCAAACTTTGCCAATCTTCAGAAGACTTATGGTACCTCCAGGTAAGTCTTAGTGATAATCTCTGTGTTGTGGTGTGTGTGTGTGTGCATGTGTGTTTGTGTGCATGCTTGTGTGTGTGTTTGTGTGCATGCATGCTTGTGAGTGTGTGCATGCGTGTGTGTGTTTGTGTGCATGCGTGTGTGTGTTTGTGTGCATGCGTGTGTGTGTGTTTGTGTGCATGCATGTGTGTGTTTGTGTGCATGCGTGTGTTTGTGCCTGTGTGTATGTGTGTGTGCATGCGTGTGTTTGTGTGCATGTGTGTGTGTGTGCATGCGTGTGTGTGTTTGTGTGCATGCATGTTTGTAGTGGTGGGTGTGTGCATGTGATGGTATGTCTATATGTTGGTGTGTGTGTGTGTGTATATGCTGGTATGAGTGTGTGTATGTATATTGGTGAGTGTGTTGGTATGTATATGATGTGTATGCGTTTATGTTAGTGTTGCTGTGTGGGGTGGGTTTTTTTCTTCCCCCGTGCCATGTCTGGATGGTGGGGCAAAGCCCATTACCTCTTCAGGCCCTCTGACCCCTGTGGATTTGATGTCATTAATGCTCCATTTAAAATATTCTTGTTCAAACTCTGCCGGAAAGACATGAACAGAGAGAAGATTCCAGTGGGTCGATGTTCTGGGGGGAGGAAGGACTGGATGCAATAGTTAGTCCTGGCGTCGGATTGTGGAGAGATGAGGACTTGTTGCAGATGTTGGGTTTGGAAGAGGCAAGTGGACCGGTTGGCGAGGGCGAATGGGGTACGTTGGTATGGGAACGTGTTGAGGAGGGATGGCGAGCATGTTTTGAGAAGGGCTTTTGAGTTCGAGGAGGAGGGGACGGCCAAAGAGGACATGGAA